>JAJJWW010010785.1:0-96248 GCA_023531295.1 Papaver armeniacum | reverse complement strand
ACCCTAATGGTGAGCGAAGTTGAGACTTATGATCACAATCGAATCAGATTCTTTCATATGGTATGGTTACTTCTCGCTCAGGCCTTAAGGATGAGAATGCGTTCTTTGGTAGTTCCAACCACATTGCTACTAGTCATGAGAACTCCTATGTCCTCATAGCTCCTTGGATGCTTGAGGACTCTTTACACTCCTGAAGTTGGAGAAGGTTTTGTGGCTACACCTGCCAGTAAACCCTCACGAGACTACAACTGCGTCCACTAGGGACACCCTAGGGGTTTAAAGGCTTAGTGCATACGCTAAATGCATTCGAGAGACTGCTGACAGGGTATAGTTGGGATTTCTTATTTCTGTTTCACTTGAGGACCAGTAAAATTTAGGTTTGGGGTATTTGATGAGTGCCGAATATGCATATTTATACACCTTATTGGCATTTTACTCATCTTTTGTGCTCATCATCGGATATTATCCCATATTCTCGTATTTTCCTTGTTTTCAAGAATAAATATTTGTATTAATTAATTTTGTGTTTTTAGGTAATAAATAAAGTCGGGGCCGAGGATCTAAAGAGCGAAGAATTGGAGTCAAACATCTATGGAGCGGATAGCCAAAGCCCAGCGCGCAAATCGGTCGCAACCCAACAAGGAAGACTTGAGCTAGAGCTACCCATGACCGGATCCGAGCCACGCACACTCCAAGCCGTTGAGATCTCTATCTTCCCATCCAATGGTGCTGCCTCCACGTGCATCATAGATTGCTGCTCTGCTCAACCTCAGATCACGCCAAAACCGCATACCACCTTAGCCGTTCGATTCCTCCCCGAGATCCAGCGCTCGCTAAGCCCTTCCGTCAACTTGTGTTGTCCCCGTCCACGGCAAAATCTCCATACACCATACCCGCTCGAGCAAACCTATTCTCTCACCCATCTTCTCTTTCTTCTCCCCATGCCTCTCTTCGCAAAACCCATACCTCCATCTCCAGGCCAAACTCCACAGTCCTCCGCCTCCATCTCACCCGCATGCATGACCACCACTCCCGTAGCAGTCGCTCCATCTTCGTCACCTCTGGTTTTAGTTATCCCTTTCCTAGTCTCTCTCAACAACTCTGAGAGGCTATGAAGATAAATGGAACTAGGGTTAGGGGTTCTGTTAAGCAATCGATTAATGGAGTCGGAGATGATTGAGTAGAGCCATCACTCGATTGAGAGACATGGGTGAAAGTATGTTTACTTTATTTTCTATTTTATTTTTGATTTTTGAGAAAGAATTAGGGTTTGAGATATTTTCTCTTGCATGTATAAATAACAGTGAGTTGGGTGTTGTTAGGGTTATGCCTGGGCTAGCCAGAGCGTCAATTTAGTTGTAATTTGTATTTCTTTGTATTTGAATCATGTTCTAAGTTCTTGACTATGGTGGTGTTGAAACCCTAGACATTATGCTGATTAATTCATAAAATAATGTTTACGAGCTTCCAGTATCAATTAGATTCTATTTATGCCCATGAATTTTCTGCCCCCATGGTAGGCCTGGAAATGTGTTTATGTTTAGCCTACGTGTTATAAACCGCAAGTGCACCGGCGTCTATCGGAGGCGTGGCAATGCGGGTCGAACCACGGGAGACTTTTGGTGCTCAGATTGATCTAATGGCTTCCTAAACTGAATTCTAACAAGTGCAAGTAACAACAGATGGTGTAGTTGCCGATACTACCGATTTGTAGTGTGACAATGGGCTAAGGATGAAATACAAGTGGTGACAATGGGATACTAGGGTCTTCAATTCCACCACTAACCTATACTATGTTTTCAACTCATGATATTATTCTTGTCTTTATGACGAGATAAAGGAGAGGGTGTCAACTCTGCTCCATGTCTAGATGTTTCTCCGATTGATAGCTTAATCACAACTATGGTATCTTTCCCAAGCATTACACATGTCTATTTAGAGTACAACTAATCTGAGTATTGATAACAATCTAATTAGAAGCTTGAGTTGCAGCATAATCATCACGGGGGTATTCTAACTACGGTGCATACATGGCATGCCTTTGTGAGAGCAAAGCAGTGACATGCTAAGATTAAAATCTATCTTAGGAAGTATTTAAGCATTCAAGAATCAATATTGGAAGTATGAGAAACACAATAGCAAGTTAGGGTTTCATCCCCGAACCTAGCAATTTAAATTAAAACATGATATGAACAATTAAACTACAAATTAAACCTAATTGATACATCAAGAACCCAGGCATACCTCTAACATCCAAAGTTCCATTCTATTTATACATGCCCAAATACCCAAAACTTCAAACCCTAATTTATTTTTAAAATAGAAATTAATTGAAAAATAAATCAAACCCATACTACGATTGCCTCACAGATCGAGCTATTCTCTTGTCAAATCATCCATGCATTGCTTGTTGTGAACCCTAGCTCTAGTTATCTCTGATTTAGTTTCTAGGGCTGGTAGAAACTAAGAAAGAGATATCTAGGGTTAGAGATGAGGCGTAGGTGGCCTGCTGGAGTTGTTGTTTGATGTCGGGAAGGTGATGATGGAGGTGGTGTTGACGAGGATAGGGTGGTGGCGAAAGGTGGCTCTGTCAGGGTATGGAGGTGGTAGAGAAGAAGAGCAGAGCTCTGCTCTGTCGGGAGAAGAAAGAGAAGGTGAAGAAGAGAATAGGGTTTGGTCGTGGGGGTATAGGGTGTTGGTGGTTTTGGTGTGGCGGGCATAGCAAAGGATGATGTGGTGTGCGGCGGCGTCGGATGCGTGGGAGAGATCCTGAGCGGCTCGGGATGTAAGCGGGTGATTCTGCTGTTGGCGAGAGCATCAAACGTTGATGTGCAAGGCCGAGCGAGCGTAGGATGTGGCAGTGAAGATCTTAACGGCTCGGGATGAGCGGGTTCGGATCCGGGTCATTGGTAACTCTAGCCCATGTCTTCCTTGTTGGGTTGCAAGCTGTTGCGCGCGAGCTTTGGCTTCTGCTCCATAGGCGCTTGACTCAATTCTTCGCTCCTTGGCTCCTCAGTTTCTCCGAGCTTTATTTATTACCTAAAAACACAAAATTAATTAATACAAATATTTATTCTTGAAAACAAAGAAAACACGAAATGCAGGATAATATCGATTTCTACAGCGCAAAAGATGAGTAAAATGCCAATAAAAAGGTGTATAAATATGCACTATTTAGCACTCATCAAATACCCCCAAACCTGAATTTTACTTGACCTCAAGTGAAACAGAATTAAGAAATCCTAACTATACCCACATGTCGCGAGTCTCTCGAATGCATTTAGCGTATGCACTAAGCCTTTAAACCCTAGGTGTCCCTAGTGGACGAGTTGTAGTCTCGTGAGGGTTTACCAGAGGTGTACCCACAAAACCTTCTCCAACTTGAGTGTAAAAGAGTCTCAAAGCCTCCAGAAGCTATGAGGACATAGAGTTTACTGCATACTAGTAACATGAAGTTAGAACTACCAAAGAACATTCTCATCCTTAAGAGTTGAGCGAAGTAACCATACCATATGAAAGAATTCGGATTCGATTGTGATCATAAGCCTCGACTTCTGCCTCACCATTAGGGTTTTATGATAATTGCACTCAAAAGATCGCTTTTAGTCTCTCTCATGTGTGCGGCGGGAATAAAGAGAAATCCTGCACACGTTGTAGGTAAGAAGGATAACCTTCGAAATAAAATCTGGAGACTCCGCGAAGTGTGGACAAAAGAATCTTTTTTCTGATGATCTCTAAGAAAGGAAATCAACCATTGGCAAGGGTGGGAGTACTCACTTACCTTCTCACCCGATCGGCAATTAATATCACTCTCTCATAAGAAACCATAGAAACGTCTTCAATCTTCGGTCTTCGGTCTTCAAGCTGTTGATTAACTTGAACTTTACAAAAACTTGAAATTTTTTTTTTAACTTACAATAAAACAATAAAACTCAATTTTTCACAAGCTTCATTAATTCTCATCCTATTTTCTTTTCTTTGTTTTGTTGCATATAAACCTTGGACTATATCAACTTTTCTTTCAATATTACGATGATGCTCCGTTTAATGTGATGATGTGTTTCTATGGGTCTTTTGATTGAGAGAGAGAGAATGATGCTAACTGCAAATCGATATTTAGAAGGAGTTTTCATCTTTGGACGTCACCCTCATGATTGACAAAAACTAGCACTCAAGAGATCAAAAGTAGTCTTGAAAGTGGTGCGAGTTGGGTAGCTCCCATTCCTACCCGGAATTGACGTACGGTGACACACACTCTAACAACTTTCTAAAAAGTTGCAAAAAAATTGAAGGTTGGTGCCTCACTTGATGTAAAATGGGTAGTCTCCACTATGGGTGATCACAATTCTACTACCGAATATCTAAACAGCACCTAATTCGCCCTCCGTATGGTTAAATCCAACTTTAACGCTCTAATCAACTAAGAAACCCGATTCGTTTTCGGTACTTCCAAATTCTGTTATTTCGGTGAGACTCTCTATGTAAACATAGCTAGAAGCATGTAGTGACTCTAAAATCTCTAAAAAGTTGGAGGTTTTTACAAAAAGAGTTTTTTTTTTTTTTTTTTTTTTTTGTAAAATAAAAGATTAAAAAGACTAAAAAACTCTATATGCAAAAATATGCAAATGCACCCCCAAACCTAAATCAAACATTGTCCTCAATGTGTCTGTGATAGAAAAATTTAAACAGTCACATACCAAGAGAACTATGCTGAGTAGAGAAAAGGAAGAGATTACCGGATATCGGCGAAAGCAAGGTTAGAGCTTCATTAATCAAGGCTAGAATCCAACATTCTCGGTGGAGATCTATCGGATTAGCACAAAATATGTACAAGAAGACTCAACCGATTCAAGAAGAAAAATTTAACAAGTCCTTTGGATTATATACAATGAAAATTCACCATACACTAACAATCTAAAGAGTTGAGGATCAACCCAATAGAAAATATATACAAACATCAACACCTTACACAAATATAACATGATAGTGCAAGTAAGGCTGCAAATGGGAATGATTTTCCCCCAAACCTAAACTTGTGAACGGATGCGGTTTTGAGCACAAAATCTTGCAATTTTAAAGGTACATCATGCAAAGGTCTAACTCAAAATGAGTTTTGCTAAGAACAGGCAGACATACACATTCCAAGCTGTGGTTCCTAAAGGTGTTATACTTTGATGCAAAATAGTCCAAGAGGACTTGGGAAGCACAAAGCTCTAGGCCTAAGTTAGGCCTTTTTAGAAAAGTTGGTTTTGCAATTTTGTTACAAACTACACCTAGGTTGGGTGGAGGAGTTTCAATTTGTGACTCAGGAGAGAGGTTAGGTACATCTCTTTTGTTTTCAAGTATAAAATCATTTGTACCATCACACACTTTCCTAAAGTCAGAAGAGGGTAAATCATGTTCACCTGCATAAAACAATTCATCAATCTCCATGTCATAATCATAATCACTCTCATGCACAACATGATCAGGAGAGATATCATGCTGTAACCTAGGCATGGAGTTAGGCACAAGCATTGAATCATCCGTGTCAACAGACAATTCAGCGATTCCTAGGTCACAAACAGGTGGTATAGCATGCTCACTTTCAGGGACAATTGCACAGGTTCACATCAACAGCACATGTATGAATATCAGAAGAAGCATCATTCACAGGGTTCACAGGAGAGACACTTAATGTCTCTGAACCCTCTGATTCTACTATATTTTCAAAATACACATGCTCTTCATATTCATCATCATCATCATCATAGCAGAATTCATCTCTCCATTCAAAATTGTAGTATTTTTAGTGTACTCATCTACCTCTAGATTAGGTTCATATTCAATGTTAGTTGCATGAGTAAGACTAGAAACACTATTTTCAATCCTATCGTTTGTAACTCAATCGAGGTTCCTTTGAAGAATCATCTTGAGTTGTTCTATTGAAGGAGAGTCTTCACTAGTGGGTATGCATTCCTCATATGGATATTCATTGTATGGTTGTGCATATGAGGTTCACTAGAAGGGAAATTCAGACATGTTGCTATGTGGATGGTCATGTATTGCATTCATTTTCAAGCCTAGCATTTTGCTCCATGAGTGTTTCCATTATTGATTGCAAACTAGGAGTTGGGAGTATAAAATTGTTCATCTCCCCCTTTGTGGTGAATGATGCATGTGTGCGGGTTGATTATGGTCCCAATGATTACCAGCATAGTCACTTCTGACAATTCGTACATTAGATTATCATGGTTTCCCTAGACTGTCAAAAATCATGCAAAATATAGCAGTTCTCAACCCAATTGGTCTAAACTACCACACAAGGTACAAGCATACATTTCATATTGCCTAGGGGAAGTAGATTAAATGATTGCCTTTCTAAAGCAGATATGCGAGCTTCTAATTGATCTAAAAGTGATGACTGGGTATGAGAAAATTGTTCATTTTCAACCTGTGATGGATGATACATGTGCTCTAATATGATTAGGGTATGAGTACTCAAGGTCGGGGCCCTGAGAAGGCTCATAATATGCCCTAAAATCATTATGGTATGTGGGGGTTTCATATTGTGAAGCATGCCCGTAAGCGAGCTCTCTAATGGATTTGTTTGTATCCCCAGTTGCAGACCAAAATCCTGACATGATTTAGCAACTCAAATTGAACTCAAAATCTAGTTTGGTTTATGTGGGCTTTGGTTTATGGGGATTAGTTGTTTGGTTTATGTGGGATGTACAGTTTGGTTTATTGTGGGAAGCCCAGGTTGCTGTGGGCTCAATTTGGTTTAAGCCCAGCAGTGTGGCTTATGTGGCTGAAAGTTTAGAATGCAAAGCCCAGTAAATGGGCTTCTTTGGTTTAGAAACAGAGCCCAGTTTGGGTTCAGTTGTGTGCACAACCCAACAGATGGGTGTGGGGTTTTGAAAGTTTTAATGTCTGACCAGGGTGTGGGTTCGATTAGCCAGTGGCAGCTCAGGTTGGCAGGCTTACAGCCCAGGTATGTGGTGCTGGGCTTGGTTCTATGCAGCTCAGTTGTGTGCGGCCCTGGTGGGCCTGGGTTCTAACCTAGTTTTGGTTTTAAATTGTTGCACGGTTGTGTGCAATGGTCCCAATAACAGTTTACTGAGCAAAGGAAACTCAATTAGGCACAGCACAGGGCAGATTGGTAGCACAGCTTGGTAGCAGCACAGCAAAGTTTTAAGTGCACTCACAACACAATTGACCGCAGCCGCAGGCAAGTAATAATAAGGCTGGTTGGTTTTGCAGCCTGGTGACAAGCACACGGCTTGAGAAGACTGTACAGGCGACGACTAGGAAAGGTGCACAAGTGAGATGCTAATGCAATCTCGGACCTTCAATCATTCACTCCAACAACACATGCTCATACATATCACAGTTATAGTCACCATAGATATTGCATAATTGGTTCAAAATACCATGAGGTTTATAGCTCGGCCACATTCTGAGATATGAACTTCACAATTTGGAAAATGATTCGACACATGATCGAGCTAACATTTTACTTGCCAGCTCAGGGTTGTGATTGAACCCAAAGTTAGAGTGACAAGTTTATTCAACAAAATTAAGAAAAGCCGATGGCAACCAGCCCAGTTGACTTCAACTGGGGTTTTTCCCAGGCTAAGCTCAAAGTGTGTCAACTGGCTTGGTTGAACTAGTAGTGTAGGGTCGTAATATCGCAACAAACAAAGTTCGCGAGATTAATAAGCAACTTGACATCGCGGAAGAGTCGCGGGGAGCTAAAATAAACGACGCAATGAATAACGACAGGCAAAACATAAAGAAGACGTGAGACACAGCGAGGGTTAGAAGATGTCGCGAGAGTGAATGTTTGTGCATCTGGGACACTTCGAGACATTTCCCAAAAATAAAGGGTAAGCTTAGCTGTCATCCACTATGTATTACCCTATATAAAGGGGCTAAATGAGTTATGTAAGGGGGAGAGATCTCTTTGGAATTGTTGGGCAAGTCATTAGGAGAGAGAAAATTTAAGCATGCTTTAATTTCTAAGTGTAATTCTATTTTCCTATGTAAACATTTCATGAATTCAATCAATAAATATTCTTGATCTTACATCTTTCAATGGATTAATTAAACAAAATCGAGTAAGGGGTGTAGTGTGGGAAATCCTGCTTTACTACATATGCGCTAGAAACAGGGAAAGAGCGAGAGATTGACGTAGAAATTGGAAGAATTTGGATTAACGGGAGAAAACATTTGGAAAAGATACTCAAAATTCATTGAAAAAGAAAAATGGCTAGAAGAAGAAATGTACAAGAGCAACCAACGATTGTAAGAAGAAGTGGGAGACTTCTTTGGAGAAAGGAGGAATGAAGCTGGAGAATCGTCAAGGATGAATATGAGAATGATGGAGAAGATCAAAATCAACCACCGGTCTCCCCAGTAGCAAACGTGGCTGTGGATTATGATAGAGTAAGTGTGCATACTTGGAGGTCTGATTCTGAAGATGAGAGGGAAGAGGAGCAGCAGCTGGTGAACAATGGACAAGAAGGAGACAGAGCAAGGGATAAATGGAGAAATGAATCCAGGAAACGAAGAAATGGCAGCGTTAGAAAGATTGAGACAAACAATACACGAAGAGAGACGGCTAGAGGCGGAGGAACGAGCAAACTTGACAAGACAAAATCATGAATTGAGGATGGAAAATATGAGGTTACAAAATAGGAGATCTAGAAGTAGCGTGAGATCAAGTTCAAGATCGAATAGGGAAGAAAGAAGGAGAGTTTTACCAACAGAAAGTACCGAAGAAGAAACACAAAATCCGAGTAGTGCGAGCATGGCGAGAGAAGAGGGGAAATAGAAGATCGTTATATTCCTCAACCCGAAAATCTTCAAAATGAGCGGAATAGAGAAAATCAAGGAAACATGCAACTCCAAGAACCGAATGACCCAGCTGCTGAAGGGAGAATAATCTTGCATGGGAGAGAAGAACGAGAAGAAACCGAGAGATTGAGGATGACATTGAGAGACACTACATTGAACAAGATGGCTAGCTCGCGAGAGAGAAAGGATAAGAGAAAATGGAAAATCAAGAGATGGAAGAGGCAATCCGGCAGAATAACCATGACAACCGCGAAAGAAAAAGGGAACAAAATCGTACCAATAGAAATATTAATGAAGAATATGAGAGGGTGCGAGATGAGAGTTGAGAAACTGACCAAGAAGAGAGACAACCGATATAACGGTGTGCGAATTGATAGAAAGAAACGAAGAAAGAGCGTCGCGAGGGAAAGAAGAGGAGAAAATAACGAGCAGGAAGGTCAAAATAGGCACGAGCGAAGAAGGAGAAGCGAGTTAAAAAGACCAATAGAATCAAACTACGAGGCAAATGAACAAATCTTAAGAGAACTGGCTGAAATGAGAGGATTCTTGAATAGTAGAAGGGAAGGAGGAAGGAGGCAGGTTAGGCAGAAGCCATCATGAGACGCCCATGAAGAATCCCTTCACGCTTAGAAGTGAGATGGGAGGAATACCTCCTAAAGTGCAATCTGCTGCGTTAACCAACATCTTTGATGGAACAACCCATGCGGTACAACATATCAAGGCTTATATGAGATGTATGCTACAGTGGGAGAATCATGATGTGCGAATCAAAGGATATGAAGAACAAAAGGTATAAGAAGTGAAGAATCAACAAAAAGTAATGCTGTGCGAGAATCTCGCAGCCAAGAGTATATGGGAATTCAGTCAAGAAAGAAAAATGAAAATACAACAAATGAAACAGAATTTTGCGAATACTTCGTAAACAAATGTCGACAAATAATGAAACATGAATGATTGAATGTATAACAAGTATGAATGAGTAAAAGAATGGGACGAACCTTTATGGCGTACACCCTAGTTCGCGAATAACATTTCGTAAAGAGGCAAATGTAAGACCTAAAGTGCGTCATATAAGGGGTATCTCTCAACATGGCTCGGGGGAAGGTTACACCGCTCCTAAAGCTGAGTCATGAAAATTTGGGCCCATGAAAGCCTATCCTAGGGAGAGATACTTTGGATTCCCAACTATATAAGGTTATACCTGGTTGGGCGACCGAGGTCTCTTCCAAGGAGTCGGTGTATGCTCAGGCGCCGAGGTACACGGTTGAGCTCCCAGTGCCCGGGATGGATGAACCTACCTGGCCATTCTTGGCAAGTCTTGGCATATGTTGCACTCGCCCGAAGAAAACTCCACTTGGGTGCGTCTCGTAACCATAAACCATATAGGTATAAGGGATAAGAGGTCGCGAAAACAACTGTTGTTGTTAAGACCGGATGGGAGGAGCTAGTCTTGTATGGCCGATGTTTTGCCTCCTTGAAGGGGCAACCGGGGAGATGATAAGGCGACGACGCTCTCCATTAGGGGGTGTCAAAACAGACGCAAATGTCATAAGGCTATGTTTTCGCAAGAAAATTTAGGCTCGTCATATTTGTGCAATGATCTGCGAGGCAATAATACTAACGCGAGGGTAGGCGAGATCAATGGGTCTTTACACGAAAGTGTACGGACGTCTGCGATTTCGTCGCACGGCCGTATAATGTCATGGGGCTTTATGTTCGCAAGAATATATAGGCCTGTCATATTGTCGCGACTAAAACATCTACGAAGGCAAAAATACTTGGAAAATGATAAGGCAAGATCAATGGGTCTTTACATGCAAGTGTAAAGACGTCCTGCGAATTTGTCGCAATAAAAGGTGGCGAGGGGAAGACCTCTAATTAGGGAGGTCTAACTCGGAAGACCACACAAAAATGATAAGGCAGGGTCAATGGGATCTTACTTGAAAATGTAAGGGCGGCTTGCGACCTTGTCGCAATGAGAAGAGATAAAATACATTTATGAAGATAAGGCAAGGCAAGTAAAATTCTTGATTTATGAAGATACTGCGACCCAGTCGCAACAATACGTTTCAATAACAATAAAATTATTATTCAACCATATACATGATGACAACTAAAATCTTCCATCGAAGATAAATAACGAGGCAAGTATGGGAATGGAAAAGATGGAATATTGTTATTCATCTTCTGATGAAAGAGTTATACATCAATAATGTTAGCCAATTATATTACAAGGAAGAACTACCAAAAAAAGGGGGAGTGAAGATTGAATTCAGGGGGGGAAAAATCCAAGAAATACACTATAATAAGGATACGAGAAATGTACGAGATATTACAAGCGAGAGAAAGAAAACAAAAGAGTTATCTCTTTGGTGATTCTTCTTCTTCATCGATCCTTGAGTCCTATTATTCTCATCGCGAGAATTTTCTTCTTCGCCGACCTCGCTATCGAAAACGTCTGAGACAGGGGAAGATTCTCGGGAACCTTTTCAAGGAGCCAGGGATATGAATGCGAGAGGATATTGTGGTCCTTACAAACATACTCCATGGCTCCATTGCGAAAGCGAAGCGACATCATTATTAAAGTTCTCCCACTTTGTCGTTAGAAATTGTTTCTTCAACTTGGAATATTTATTCTCGCGAAGGAGAGATTCTTTGCTTAGCTGTTCTTTTTCGGTTTCGAGTTCTTCAATTCTCATTTGGAAAATTCTGGCGAGTTGTTCTTTTTGATTCAAGCTCTCTAATTCTAACCCGAAGCCTCTTCTCGGTTAACGCAAATAAGAAACAACAAGTTAACAATTTACAAGCAATACTACAAGTAAGAAGCGATAAGGTATAATAAGTAACCTTCTCTATCGGATATCATATCTTTAATCAAGGAAGTATGCTCGGCATGAAGACTAACATCAACACCTAGGTTATTCTGGCATTATCTAAAACCTTCGCAGCCCAGGCGAATTCATCATCACTACTAATAACGAGAAGAAACGAACTTGCTCTTCTCATTGCTTAAGCATGGTATTCGATGAAGGAGTTCATCTCGTTCAACTTGCACACAAGAAGAGATTGGTGGAATTCTGCTAATGCCTGTGCACCTCTGTTAGTAATGCGATCGTTCTCATCTATGAGATCACTAATTTTCTTCCTTAAAGTCTTGATTTTCTTCTCGGAATCAAGGTACATTCGTTTAAAGCGATTAGTTAAATTTAAACTAGATCTGTGTTCGATCTCCAAGAGATGATATTTGGATTGAAGATCCTTTAATGAAAGGAGGTTAGTTTTATTGGAGGAACTACTTAGAGATTGATTGAGGTGAGCGAGAAGAAGATCATTATCCATAGGTTCAGGAAATGTATGGAGAAGAATAGCCTCATCGGAGAGATTATATACATCTGCGAAGGTAATAAGTTAGGCAGCAATATGCAACCGATAAAATAGAAATGATAAAAGGAAGTAAAATCTTATACCATAAAGTTGTTGATTAGCGTTCTGAAGAGTGGACACCCTATCCCTTTGGGAGTCAAGTTCGGTATTTAACTTTTGAATTCTCTCGTCTTTATCGCGAGATGACCTTGAGCTTCAATTTCTAATTCTCGAATCTTCTTGTTCAATTGTGAATTCTTCTTTTCAAGATTGTTGCGTCTTCTCTCGAGATCTGAGGCAACTACAAAAGAAGTTCTTCCAACCTATAAAAGAAGATAGAAAAATCATTAATATATATATATTTAAAAATTTAAAATTAACGAGGAAATATTTGCATACGTACCAAAGATCCAAGTGCATTCAAAAGTCGGGAGACACAATTCTAGAGGCTCCATTGAAAGAACTATTGCCCTCTAATAAAGTAGCATTACACACGTTGCGAGAGCCCCGCAAAGAGAAGCTAGGGGAGCATCTCCCATTCCTTGGAAGCTTGATCGAGAAGATGCTAGATAACCGATCCATAGAAGAAGCTGGTCGACGGAATCTTCTTGGCGAGAGAAGGATTCGAGTCATGGTTATCCTCGTCGAGAAGATTGAGCTTGAGCTAAGGCGAGAAAAGATTGGACCTTTCGCTTCTTAGTTAATGGAGCAAGATTTACCCTTGCGAGCAGCGTTTACCCTTACTTTTAATCTTCGCGCTCTGACTTCTTGGTGAAACCTTCGCATACGGTTAAAGATAAGAAACAGAGGCAACAATATTGTTTCAAATAACAAAGGAAATGTTTCTTACTTCACTCGTAAGCGATCGAAGTATGGTCAGAGTACTCTCCAACGGATTATCCTTGTACTTTCTTCTCAATTTGGCGATCTGAGAAATTTTACAAACTCAACATATATAAAAAAGAAAGTTGCAAAGGCAAGATTTAAAATGGGAAACATACCTCATCTGCCTTATCAGGCCATTTGAATTCCCAAGGATGATACCCTGCGAGATTCGCAGGAAGAACGTGTGAGCCCGCGATATAAGGGCCATTTAAAATCAAGGGTACAACCCACCACTTCTCATCTTTGGAGTGGCGAGGAGTAGTATTATTGCCCGGGTGCCAATCAATATCCTGCATGAGCAATTTATCCTCAGGGACATTATCCTTCTTTTTCAGGCGAATGCCCCAGCGAGATTTCGCATTAATCATCTTTATCACCGAATAGTTTTCAAAAAAGCTCTCTACAGTGTACTTCTCAGCAGCTATTTCCAAGTCTGCGAAATCGGGGTGTCTAACAGTAGTAGGGTATAAAGATCCTTTGCCAGCACCACGATTCGCGAACTCAAGCATTAGGCGAATGCAATCGCCACTCAATTGATAAACAGCCCGAGAGAATTTTTCATGGGCCAAGATTTCATAAAATAAAGGCATCTCAGGATTGTACAAGGATTGGGAAGTCCCATGAGAAAGTGACCTAAGCGAGACTATAATCTTTTGATCATCACATTGATGATCGAGAAAATAACTTTGCGGAAAGAATAGATGAAGATTCTTGATCGGGAAATGGTTGATAGAGTGAAACCCTTCTCGAGCAACCACATTGAACTTCATCAAAAGAAGCTTTGTATGCACGACTAATGGAAGCTATTATCGGTATGGTAATGGATGGGAGGTTAAAGGTTAGGATCAGCGCTAGAAAGGACGAAGAAAAAATTTGCGATGGCAGGAGCGCAAATTGCGGAAGGAGAGAGTCAAAGAAAGTTGCAGAGAGAAACTAAAGGATGAAAAGGAGGAAAAAAAACTATATATAGGAAAAAGATCCTCGAGAAAAAGCGAGGTCATTTAATGCGAAGAGACATGAATGGTCAAGAATAAAGCGGTTGAAAGAGACGTGTCAAGAAAAAGACATTAATAATCAAAATCCGTGTAAAAGTACAAACTGAAGCAGATAAAGATAAGCGATCGCGAAACAATATTGTAAAAATCTCATGATACTCTTCCCTCGCGGGAGAAATATGAGGAGAGATAGGAGACGATACTTCGTATATATCTCAAAGAAGCTTGAACTTTGCAAAAAGAATAGAGGCAAGTACGTACTTTTCAAGGAAAGTATTCTTTTGCTCATTCCTTCATCAACAAAAATCAAAGATCGCTACTACAATAGATTTTTCCTTCAAGATCGCTTGTTAAGCAATATTCAAGGAAAAGAGGCAAGATGTAGAATTAGTAATATCGCAACAAACAAAGTTCGCGAGATTAATAAACGATGACATCGCGAAGGAGTCGCGAGGAGCTAAAATAAGCAGCCGCAATGAATAACGACAGGCAAAACATAAAGAAGACGTGAGACACAGCGAGGTTAAGAAGTGTCGCGAGTGAATGTTTGTGCATCTGCGACACTTCGCGAGACATTCCCGAAAATAAAGGGTAGCTTAGTTGTCATCCACTATGTATTACCCTATATAAAGGGCTAAATGAGTGCAGCAAAAGGAGGAGATCTCTTTGGAATTGTTGGGCAAGTCATTAGGAGAGAGAAAATTTAAGCATGCTTTAATTTCTAAGTGTAATTCTATTTTCCTATGTAAACATTTCATGAATTCAATCAATAAATATTCTTGATCTTACATCTTTCAATGGATTAATTAAACAAAATCGAGTAAGGGTGTAGTGTGGGAAATCCTGCTACTACAAGTAGAGCATGCTCAAGGTGCGGGGGCGGTAGCTCATTAGGCACGAGAGTAATGTAGGCTAATGGTTACAAAGACTGAGCCCCAGTAGATAGGTTATGCTCTGTCACAGAATTATGCACACAACTCAACAAGGTCACAGGGTTATGCAAGTATCTGGGCTAACCAATTTGTAGCTCACACTCACAGCTGCAGAGGCTGGAGTTGAATACAGGGCAAGTCTAGGCTATGCTCAGGTCATGGTTTCTCAGCTAGCAAGATGGCAGGGTGACTAATTCAACAGGGTTACACAGATGCAAAAGAGCATGCTCAGGGTGTCAACAAGTTGGCTTAACAGGTTACACAAATATGCAGGCTTAAAAACACAAGGTACAGGGCAAATGGGTTGTGTCAACTCTCTGAGTTGATATCAACTTCCTCAGTTGACTTCAACTTGGGATTACAACCAATCTTGGCTATCAAGCCGCTCTCAAGCTCAGCAGTTGCGAGGGCTGGAGCTGAGCACGGATGGCATTGCAAGGTAGATTAGTTTATCAGTGCACAAGTTTGGCTATCCCTAGTTTTCACAGAGCATGCTCAAGTATCTTATTCGAATAGCGTAGCAACATGCATATAGATAACAAATCTCAGCAAATATTCATTCAAGTATCATCAGATCAGAGATTTCAGAGACTCAAACACAGTGAGATGACAATCTCAGCAAGTAGAACTAGCTACTCAGATGCCACAGGATTATGCCACTGGAGATATTCTATGTTGCAGGGTTTGGACAATGCGTTGTTAAGCAGCTAGGTTATCTGTGGTTTGTCATTCAAGCAGATATAAAGTATAAAAGAGGTTCTAGAATGGCCAACTGGTTTGAGCCGAAATGGCTAAGTTGCTCTGCTCCTGAGGTTTTAACCGATTTGGACTGCTCTGTTAACAAGCTCTCCTCCTTGCCTCAGCTTTCCCAGCAACTTTGCAGGTACCTGTGTGCTCAAGAGAAGAATTTAGTTCTTAGAAGTGCAAGTTCAAACCATAACAATATCAGTCTAAGCAAATGAGTTATGTAATTTGGTTTTTTAGGGCAGTCGAATGCAAGAAGCACTACACAGGGTCAGCTAGCAAAGGTGAGGGTTTAACAATTAAGGTCTTAATGCAGCTGAAATGGCACAATTGTGACAGACTAACCCACTCAAACTTGAGCTCAGGCTAGGCCAAATGCTAAATGGGATGGTGAGTGCAATGCACATATGCACTATGATCCCACAGCTGAGACGTTGTGGGTTGAGATGATATCAGCTAAGTCACATAGATAATGATGCACTATGCAAAGATTCTATGCAAGCTAGCAAGAAGTACTAAGTGAATGCAGGTTAACTGAAGATGCAATGAACATATGCAGAAATGGAAAACTACATGTTAAGTTACACTACTACAGGACTAGTTTGCTCACTAAGTTACATCTACAGATAAAAATGCAGATGATAAATTTATACTAACAGCTGAGGATGCAAAACAATGAAGAATAGTTAAGTTACACTAACAAAGAGCTAAAAATAACAATGCAATGTGAGTATTTACAAGGAGAAATGGAAATTCAGTAAAGATAAGCCAACAATCGACAGGGCACGCACCAAGTCCCCGGCAGCGGCGCCAAAAACTTGGTAGGCCTGGAAATGTGTTTATGTTTAGCCTATGTGTTATAAACCGCAAGTGCACGGCGTCTATCGGAGACGTGGCAAGTACGGGTCGAACCACAGAGACTTGTGGTGCTCTGATTGATCTAATGGCTTCCTAAACTGAATTCTAACAAGTGCAAGTAACAACAGATGGTGTAGTTGCCGATACGGCTGAGTTGTAGTGTGAGAATGGGCTAAGGATGAAATACAAGTGGTGACAATGGGATACTAGGGTCTTCAATTCCACCACTAACCTATACTATGTTTTCAACTCATGATATTATTCTTGTCTTTATGACAGGATAAGGAGAGGTGTCAACTCTGCTCCATGTCTAAGATGTTTCTCCGATTGATAGCTTAATCACAACTATGGTATCTTTCCCAAGCATTACCTGTCTATTTAGAGTACAACTAATCTGAGGATTGATAACAATCTAATTAGGCTTGAGTTGCAGCATAATCATCACAGGGTATTCTAACTACAGTGCATACATGGCATGCACTGTGAGAGCAAAGCAGTGACATGCTAAGATTAAAATATATCTTAGGAAGTATTTAAGCATTCAAGAATCAATATTGGAAGTATGAGAAACACAATAGCAAGTTAGGGTTTCATCTGAACCCTAGCAATTTAAATTAAAACATGATATAAACAATTAAACTACAAATTAAACCCTAATTGATACACTGGCTAACCCAGGCATACCTCTAACATCCAAAGTTCCATTCTATTTATACATGCCCAAATACCCAAAACTTCAAACCCTAATTTATTTTTAAAATAGAAATTAATTGAAAAATAAATCAAACCCATACTCACGATTGCCTCGTATCGAGCTATTCTCTTGTCAAATCATCCATGCATCGCTTGTTGTGAACCCTAGCTCTAGTTATCTCTGATTTAGTTTCTAGGGTTGGTAGAAACTAAGAAAGAGATATCTAGGGTTAGAGATGAGGCGTAGGTGGCTGCTGGAGTTGTTGTTTGATGTCGGGAAGGTGATGATGGAGGTGGTGTTGGCGAGGGATAGGGTGGTGGCGAAGGTGGCTCTGTCAGGGTATGGAGGTGGTAGAGAAGAAGAGCAGAGCTCTGCTCTGTCGGGAGAAGAAAGAGAAGGTGAAGAAGAGAATAGGGTTTGGTCGTGGGGGGTATAGGGTGTTGGTGGTTTTGGTGTGAGGCGGGCATAGCAAAGGATGATGTGAGGTGTGCAGCGAGCGTCGGATGCGTGGGAGAGATCTGAACGGCTCAGGATGTAAGCGGGTGATTCTGCTGTTGAGCGAGAGCATCAAACGTTGATGTGCAAGGCCGAGCGAGCGTAGGATGTGGCGAGTGAAGATCTTAACGGCTCGGGATGAGCGGGTTCGGATCCGGGTCATTGGTAACTCTAGCCCATGTCTTCCTTGTTGGGTTGCAACTGTTGCGCGCGCGGGCTTTGGCTTTCTGCTCCATAGACGCTTGACTCCAATTCTTCGCTCCTTGGCTCCTCAGTTTCTCCGAGCTTTATTTATTACCTAAAAACACAAAATTAATTAATACAAATATTTATTCTTGAAAACAAAGAAAACACGAGAACTGGGGATAATATCGATTTCTAAGCGCAAAAGATGAGTAAAATGCCAATAAAAAGGTGTATAAATATGCACTATTTGGCACTCATCACCCCATCATCTTCATCACCAACAGGTTTTGGGTTAATCTCCAATCTTACCACTAATGGACTGTCATGCATCTCGCCACCCTCAGGTACCTCTTCTGCGGTAAAAGAAATAATTTGTGTTTTCCATTCTTTTAGTGGCGATGTCTTCGCGATGTTCATTACTTCTCTATTGTCAGCATCCCTTGCGAAAACCCTACTGAGAACACTGACATGAAAATCTTCGATTGTCTTGTACGAATGTACAATAGAATTGCAGAACAAGTTTTTGTCCTTCGCTCCAACTTCCACTACAAATGTTTCTTTCCCTTTTGTTGTATTTACTCTGTGAATTTCTGAAGGTGTTGGTAATGGTTAAGTCTTCTCTTCAAATTTTAAGAATTGATTTAGTTTCCCTTGATCTATCATTCTGAGGATGATTCTTTTTATATTCCTGCAATCATTCGTTTGGTGTCCATGAAAATGGTGGTAGGAACAGAATTCATGACTTCTGTCACCTGGAGGTGGTTCATTCCCCATGTTCCATGGTGCAGGTATATTTTCCATCAGGATTATAGCTTCCCATATCTTCTCCACGCTAGCGTTTAGTGGTGGCATCTTGATTTCTTCCCAGACTACCCTATGACCTCGTTGTCCTCTATGATAGTTATGCCTCTGACCTCCATAGGTTTCTTGCGGCTGATCAAGCCTTTGAATTTTATTATTTCCACCACGGTTGTAGAAGTTTCTTTCTCTTTCAAATTCTTCCTGATCGCGACTTCCCATGGCTACCAACTTTTGCTGACCATCATCCGGTATCCTCATTCCTTGTTGACCTTGCGAGGTACTCGCCACAGTGTTGATTAATTTGGGTAACAAACTTGCATTCGCAGCTCCTGAACTTGTATTCGCGACAGGGTATGATTCCATCTCATTTTGCTTTTCCTCTAAAGCAATATATTCCTCCTGAAACTCTCGCAACTCAGTCATTGTGATTGTATTCTTGACTCTAAAAATTTGAATATACAACAGATTTGTCGCGAACATAGCATTAATGAATGATAAGATGAGATATCTCTCCTCCACACGGCCAACCATTTCGCTACACATTGTCTTCCACCTCACAGTTAGATGCTTCAAACTTTCACCAATCCTTTGTTTTAACCCAAATACATCTTCAATACCTGGTCGCGAGGAATTATTACTTATATATGCCCCTAAAAATATAGCCCTGCCAAGTGATTGAAAGATGTTATTGTATTCTTGAGTAGCCCTTCAAACCATTTCAAGGCTTCTCCTGTCGGACTTGATGCAAAATATTTGCACAATATAGCATCATGATTCTCCCATTGTAACATACATCTCATATAAGCTTTGATATGTCAGTACGCACAAGTTGTTCCATCGAAAATGCTGGTTAATGTCGGTAAGTTTCACTTCGGTGGTATTCCTCCTAATTGTATCTCTTGTGTGAACGGAGTTTTCGCAGCTTCTTCTATGGCTTCATCCAACTGTCTCTTTGCTCCTCCCCTTTTACTGTGCATCATTCCTCTCATTTCTGCCAATTCTCTCAAAATTTGTTCATTTACATCAGAACTTGAATCTATTGGTCTTTTTAGTTCCGCCTCTCTTCTCCTGCGTTCATGTCTGCTTTGACTTTCATCATTCTCTTCTCGTCTTTCTCTGCGATCTTCTCCTTCACTTCTTTCACGAATTCGCACACCGTTATATCTATCAATCTCTCTTACAACAGGCTTATTCGACTCTTTATATAGGGTAGTACACAATGGATGACAACTAAGCTGTCCTTTATTTTAGGGAATGACTTGCGAAATATCGCAAGTGTACAAACATATAATCTCGCAACTTTCCTAAACTTCGCTAAGTCTTCACATCTTTCTCGTGTTTTAGCTGTCGTCATTCATTGCGTCATTTACATTACTCTTCTGCGACGCCTTCGCAATGCTGTCATTTACTAATCTCGCAGGGTATTGATGTCGCGATATTCTGATCCTACAATTCTCATCACTTATATGCCTATGGCTACAAGCGAGATCTACAAAAAAAATAAAAAATAAAAAATCAATCATCTCTTTACCCTTGACCTAATCTTGATTATCTAGATTTAGGTTTGCAACTATATTATTCTCTAACACGTTACTCCTCGAAATACTGCTTGAAGAGCTTGACAACTCTTGATCAATACGAACAGAATGGTTTCCATCCTCACTACCATCAATAATGTCTTCCTCTTCACTCAAGGAATTAAATATTAGACCTGAGTTAGATTATAGGATTCTCCTCTTGTTCTTTCGGTTTAGAAATATAAATACAACTTCTTTCTTTGTCATCACGTATTATTTGACCCATTTATCTAGGAAATATCTAACTATCTCTCGCAGCTGCCACATCCCCCGATCGAATTGTTAGAGCATCGCTCGGTCGAACTCGCAAATTTGCTATCTTAAGCTTCTCATCAATGTTAGATGTACAAAACTATATCTTGATTTCTAGTATGCTAAAGTCAAGTTCCGACCCCGAGGATTAGAGTATGATATCGAGTATCCGATATCACTAAATAGCCCTTGAAGATTAGAGACTAGAGAATAGCCGAAGATATTTGGGAGCACTTCATTAACAAAGAGGTATGTGAAGACCGATCCATCCTATTTACTCACTACATTTATCATTTTATCTTATGAGACTAGATTGTATGATTTTATAATATTGAATACCGCAAAGAAGAAATTTCGAGTTCAAACTTGTCTTGGTTAAACTCTCGAAATATGATTTAAGCAATGAATTTTCTAGATCCTTAACAATCTTAGTTGAAAACAATTTATTACTCAAGAACTTTTTGTTTTAAGTTGATCATTTATAAGTTGCCCAAGAAACATTACATATTGTATATGGTTATTGGGAATGTTTCAAATAAATTATATGAAAAGAACAGTTTGGCGCTAGGTTAACATACTAGTATGTTTTACCAAAGTCGGCCTGAATTCCGCAGACTGTAGAGGTTCACAAACCCGGTTTGTAAACACTTTACATCTAAGTTAAAAAATTAGTTAGGATTTGCGAACCACAACTAATTGACTTTCGCAAACTTCCAAGGTCTGCAAACCCTTGTGGCCTGACTTTCGTGAAATGCCAAGGTTTGCAAACCCTTATGGCCTGACTTCACGAACTATCAGAGGTTCGCAAACCTATCTAGTTCTACTTTAGCATAAGTAAACGAACTATTCTACATATCTATGTTCGACTTTGCTACTATTCTCATAGACACTTCTAAGACAAATCTATTCACAAAATCACTTCGTGGTTCTGGATTGTGTTATTGAACACCATTATGTGCTTAAAGGTTCAAAGGCTACTGAGCCACTACGAACCATCATTATATACGGTTCCAAATCCCTAGACCATAGTTCATATTCTTCTGTATAATTTCAAGGCGGACTTCCCAGGTGCTTACTTGAATTCATAATAAAATTTCATCTAAACTAAGAAAGTGTTAGCTTGGATCTCAAGCTATCTTAGATTGAATTTAAAGCTACCCAAAGCCTTGAAAATCTTTAAAAGAGAGACTCTTGCTACTGGATTTCTTAATCCCTGACACTCATATGTCCTAGTTTCTAAGCTAAAGTCGTCTTTTATAACATAGGTTTTCTCTAAGAAATATTATTAGGTTACGATTTTGAAGACTTCACTTAGGAATTCGTGAAGTTCGGTCAGACTATCTTTTACCTGATAGTTGATGAATCCAGATCTTGTCCTTATTGATCTTTGAGGTATTCCGTAATCTCATATCAGGAACAAGATAAATATAAATCATAAAATTCTCTTCGTCTCAGGCTTTGTGATTTCTCAAGATATATATCTAAACTTTCTTTGATTTTTTTGGATTTTTCTTGAAAGGTGGTTTGCAATCCAGGCTTCAGTGCTGACTGAGTATAACTGTTCCGTATTCGTGAGGTTTGTTGGACTTTGACTACTGCAAACCGACTTCCTAAACTAGATTAGAAAAGGAAAACCAAATAAGCTTATCTCTTTGAGACAGATTAGTATCAAAAGTCTTCACTGAGGTTGAAGAAACTCTTAGGATGTAAAGGACATCATCTAAGGGAACCAAGTTGCATAGAATCTTGCGAGGTTTAAGAGGCATAAGGTACACGAATAAAGCCGAGTTTCTTAGAGGGTTAATTTGTCTCGAGTTATATTCCAGTCAAGTCGATAGTAGGCTAATGTCTGTAGCAGTTTAATACAGTGTGGTGTTCAACGCCGAATGAGGTCCTGGGGTTTTTGTTCGGGCATAGTTTTTCGCAATAGCAAAGCTTCTGTTGGCTTGTGTTTTTCGTTTTCCACATTATATTTTTTTATCTTTGAAATAAGAATAACACAAGTAGTATGTAATCAATCTAGATAGTTTAATTCTCATCTTAAAAGATAGATTATTGTATATTGTATATTGACTTGTTATAATTTGGATCCTCTTGATTCAGATACGACTAGATTGATATTGTATATTGATTTTTGAGATCGTCCAAGAACTCTTCTACACAATTAGGATCACGGCCTTTTAGTCTAAACATATTGATTGTGGAAGAGCAAGAGAAAACTCTATATACAACCTTATTTAATGGTCTTTGATTTGACCTACTTGTGATTGTATTAGGTTTTGTCCATACAAAGTTGACGAACGAAAAAGTTGGTGGTGTACTTGGTACCCTCTCCTTTTCAAAAATCACCGAGACCCTCTATTTTATCTTCATCTAAAATATCTGAATTCAAATTTTCTGAATTTTCAGCAGATACCGTAAAATCCTCACTTCTAGCATTAAAATGTTGGAATTTCCTTAGATATTTCAAATCATATACCTGAGATTTGGGAGAATAAATCGAATCCAATTCTATCGACGCCACCTTCTCACCATCAATCTTCATTTTTGAAGTTGCAATCATGCGTATTTTCTGTTTACCATAAGTGGGGGTTATAACCCCGTATCTCAGCTAACGATATGAAAATTCTAAGTTTAGATGCATTGCCTAAGACTAGCCTCCAAAATCCATTTGAAACTAATCTCGATAACTAGGTATTATAGATACTCATATTTCATTGGCTTTATTTTAGACTCCAAATTTCACTCCTCGAATTTTTAGAATCAAACTTGGACATTTTGTAATTTGACAACGATTTTCACTACTTTGGAACGGAATTGAAGTCTATAGAGTATAGAGTTTATGTAGATTGGTTACATGTATATCTTCTCGTATAGGATGAGCTACATGAGGAACACTAGCAGGTTTGCTATCTGATCTTTAGAATATTTTAAAACTGAAAAAACGAGGGTACCCAATACACCACAAATCCAGTATATCATACCTTGAATGATCTTACGGAGAAAGAAAAGATCACAAAATATACAAGGTGTTCAACGTCTAGACTTTCATTTTTGATTCTAGAGAGAATCAATATAACTCGGAAGTACAACACCAAAAGTAGCTCCTGATATTCTTTAACGAGGAAATCTCCAAGTGCAAAAAAATTCCAGAGATATAATCCAATTTTCAATACTTACTGAATTAAGATGCTACACTTACTATCAAACTTCGTTATGGTGTGATTGAAAAAGCGGGGGTCTAACAACCACACCCAATATTTCATTCAGCAATATGTATGTACTAACTCCAATATAATTCCAAGAGAATCAACTAGATAGTCAGACTCAATAAAGGAAATATATCCAAGAGTTATATCTCTGTTTCTCAATGTAATCATCAAATCAAATAAATAGTAATCCTTGGGCCTAATTATTATGAGAAACAACTTGAACGGTACCAAAGACCAATGTTCAAGTGTCAGTCAATTTCAATCAACAACCAAAGGTCGGATTTACCAATTGATTGAACTACGCTCAACCTGTGATATTTCAATTATATAAACAAATATAATACGGAAAAGAAATAACACAGACACTAGAAGTTTTGTTAATGAGGAAACCGAAAATACAGAAAAACCCTGGGACCTAGTCCACATTTGAACACTACGATGTATTAAGCCGCTATAGACACCAGCCTACTACAAGTTAACTTCGGACTGGAATGTAGTTGAGCCCTAACAAAATCTCACACCGATTAAGTTACAGTCGCGTTCCTTATGCCTCTGAATTCCAGTAGGACTCTACGCACTTGATTCCCTTAGCTGATCTCACCCACAACTAAGAGTTGTTAAGACCCAAAGTCGAAGACTTTATAAACAAATCTATCTCCCACAGAAAAGTCTATTATGATAGATAAATTTGTCTCCCACAGAAATACCTACGAAGTTTTTGTTCCTTCTTTTGATAAATCAAGGTGAACATGAGCCAATTGATAATCCGATCTTATATTCCTGAAAACAGCCTAGAAATATCAATCACCTCACAATAACTTAATTATATGGTAGTAGAACAAGTTATTGTGGAATCATAAAGAATGAGACGAAGAGATTTGTGATTACTTTTTATATCTTACCTATCGGAGATAAATCTCGAGAAAATCTTAGAGAAACGTACTCAATACGATAGAAAAAGTAAGATTAGAACACGCAACTGCAGAGAAAATAGTTGGGTCTGGCTTCGGAATCCCAATGAAGTCTTTAAGTCATTAACCTATAATGGTTTTAGGAAAAACCTAGGTTAAAAGAGAATCGACTCTAGTCGCAACTAGTATCACACAGGAGGTGTAGGGATTAGGTTTTCCAAAGTTTCTAGAGTTCTCCCTTATATAGTTTTTCACATCAGGGTTTGCATTCTAAGTTAGCTTACTAACAAAGCAATCAATATTCACCGTTAGATGAAAACCTGATTTAAGATTCAAGCTAAGTTTGCTTAAAACCAAAGAAATATCTCTCCACCTGTTAGATGGTCTTAGCTTGTTACACACAAATGAAATATACCTTCATTTAGACATGGGTAACCATACCTAAACGTGTATATTGAGTTGGCTCAATAACAGTTAACCGAAGTTAGCCATATGAATACTTTTGTATTAACCACATTCATCCAACACTTATAGATCAAATGAAGTCTTTAAGTCATTAACCTATAATGGTTTTAGGAAAAACCTAGGTTAAAAGAGAATCGACTCTAGTCGCAACTAGTATCACACAGGAGGTGTAGGGATTAGGTTTTCCAGTTTCTAGAGTTCTCCCTTATATAGTCTTTCAAATGAGGGTTTGCATTCTAAGTTAGCTTACTAACAAAGCAATCAATATTCACCGTTAGATGAAAACCTGATTTAAGATTCAAGCTAAGTTTGCTTAAAACCAAAGAAATATCTCTCCACCTGTTAGATGGTCTTAGCTTGTTACACACAAATGAAATATACCTTCATTTAGACATGGGTAACCATACCTAAACGTGTATATTGAGTTGGCTCAATAACAGTTAACCGAAGTTAGCCATATGAATACTTTTGTATTAACCACATTCATCCAACACTTATAGATCAAATGATAATCAAATGAATCTAATTGTGTTACTTATAGAGTTGTTCAACTGTTTATATTCTCATACAAATATACAAGACACAATTGAAGCAAAATCGTATTTGGTTCAAAAGAATCAATTCATGAACATTTAGCCACAGTTTGCAAAGATTGCATTCTTTAATATATAAATGTATTTGTTCATGAGTATGAAATCAAACTTAACCAATTTTATAACTTAACCACCTAAGTTTGCAAACAGGTACGCAAACTTAAGTTCCGGACTTTGGTCATGTACGACAGTTCGCAAACGGGTACGCATACTATCATTCCGGACCGAACTCAGGTGAAACAGTTCGCAAACGGGTATGCAAACTTGGTTCCCGGACTTTAACAGTTAAAACCGTTCGCATACTAGTATGCAAACTTGGTTCCCGGACTTGAATCATACAACAACAGTTTGCATATTGGTATGCATATTGTGTTATATCCAGCAATGGTTAATTGTTCTAAACTCCCATTTCAATCATTGAAACATCTTTAGAAGACGACAATAGCTATCTCACACAAACTATTAGCTTATAGGTAATTTTCAAGTGATCGAATGATCATTACAAAACATTCCGAGTCTACATAAAATGACTGTCTCACACAAATCATGTAAGATGTTTCAAGGAAATTTTTACATGATCATCTTTTCACTCATTATTTAGTTTCCAACAAATAAATTGTTTCTAACTAAATTCGTCAAGAATAATGCTTGTTATAGCACTTCTCGGTCGAACTCGCATGCGTTGCTATCTCAAGCATGTTTGTCAATGTTAGTGATCAAAACTATAAGTCTTGATTTATAGCCTATTTATAGATGTCTCGGACTAGGACATAGATTGTGTAGTTGAGCTTAGACTTCACGACGTTCATCATTTGAAGACGAAGAACTACTAAGGGGAGCTTGTAGAACTTTATCGACAAAAGGTATGTGGAGACTGAAACTCATCTATCACTTGGAAAGTCTATTTCTACTCTATCTCCTATATTGAGTCGTATTACGATATAGTTTTCTATATACACATTTGAGATTTCAAGCTGAGTTTATCTCGCTTACATATTTCTCGAAATATGTGTTGGCAAGCTTTCGCTTCGACCAAGTTCATCTTATAACTTGAAAATTGCTTTGATGCTAATAGTATGTGAAAAACGACTATTGTCATCCTCTAAAAAAGTTTCAATGATTGAAATAAGAGTTTAGAACACTTAACCATTATTGGATATGTCATGTTGTGCACTATTGCACATATGTAATGCTTGTCCGGGAACCATAGTATGCGTACACATTTGCGTACCTGTTGGTTTGAGAAATCCGGGACCTAAGTATGCGTTCCCATTTGCGTACTGGCATACAGGTTCATGTCAGAGAATTTCTGCTGGGATTGAAAGTTCGCGTACCCGTTTGTGTACTGGCGAAACCTAATCTTAGCTTGGTTGAATCGGGTTTTTCATCTAACGGTGAATATTGAATGCTTTGTTACCAAGGTAACTTGGATTGCAAACCCTGATTTGAAAACTATATAAAGGAGAACTCTAGCAACTGAGAAACCTAATCCCCACACCTCATGTGTGTTACTAGTTGCATAAACTAGAGTCGATTATCCTTTAACCTTAGGTTTCTATCGAGAACTTGTAGGTTAACGACTTGAAAGACTTCATTGGGATTGTGAAGCCAAACCCAACTATTTTCTTTGTAGTTGCGTGTTCTGATCTTGCCCGATTCTATCGTATTAAGTTCAATTGAAATAATTTACTCGAGATTAATTTCTCTGATAGGCAAGATAAAAGTAATCAAAAACATCTTCGTATCATCGTTTGTGATTCCACAATATCTTGTTTCGCTAGTCGATTAAGATTATTGTGAGGTGATTGATAATACTAGGTTTCTTCGGAATATAAGTCCTGTTTTTATCAATTGGTTCATGTTCACCTTGATTTATCAAAAGACAGAACAAAAACTCTTGGGTATTTCCGTGGGAGACAAATTTATTCAATCTATAGACTTTTCTGTGTGAGAAAGATTTGTTTATCAAGTCTTCGACTTTGGGTCATAGCAACTCTTGGTTATGGGTGAGATCAACTAAGGGAATCAAGTGCGTAGTATCCTACTGGGATCAGAGACGTAAGGAACGCAACTGTACCTTGAATCAGTGTGAGATTGATTAGGGTTCAACTACGGTCCAGTCCGAAGTTAATTGGTAGTAGGCTAGAGTCTGTAGCGGCTTAATACAATGTGGTGTTCAAACTGGACTAGGTCCCGGGGTTTTTCTGCATTTGCGGTTTTCCTCGTTAATAAAATTATGGTGTCTTTGTTATTTCTTTTCCGCATTATATGTTGTTATATAATTGAAATATCACAGGTTGTGCGTTAAGTTCAATCAATTAGAATATCTGACCTTGGGTTGTCGATTTAAATTGATTGACACTTGACCATTGGCCTTTGTTAATGTTCAAGTTACTCCTCTTATATTCAATCGGGCTCACAAATTTCTATTTGCTGATTGCGGATTGAATTAAGAGTCAGAGATATTTAACTCTTTGATATACTTTTCTCTAGATTGAGTCTGACTGTCTAGTTGATTCTCTAGAAAGTATATTGGAGTAAGTCCTCTCAGATTGCCAAATGAATTGTTGGGTGTGGTTGTTAGACCCCCCACATTTTCAATTGGTATCAGAGCAGACAAACACATTAAAGACCTTATAAGTCTCTATTTGTAGCGATCTGATATGGACATAAGTGTTTTCTCTATAAACGTACCACCAGTCTTTGATGTCTCAAATTACTTGTGGTGGAAAATTGCTATGCGTGCCTTTCTTCAAGAGCGTGATTTCAATCATGGGTTTATGTAGTTAATGGCTATGATGCTCCCGTTGTGGCAATAGGAAATGCGACCGTTCCAAAGGATATTGGTGGATATGATGCTGCCGAGATACTTGCTGCAAAGCAAAACTCCGATTATTTGAATGCCATTATACATGCCATTACCCAGATCTTCATCACCATGTGACTACGTGCACTCGGTCTAAAGATGCTTGGGATATCTTAGAAACCATATTTGAAGGGAATACCAGTGAAAAGGAAGCTAGGCTTCAAAAGCTAAATTCCGATTGGGAAAACCTTCGTATGGCAGATGAAGATTCATTTGATGAGTTTAATCACAAATTGTCTGAAATTGTTAATGCATCCTTTTCATTGGGAAAGACTATTCCTGAAAAGGACATTGTGATGAAAATTCTCAGATCGCGCCATCTAGATACGATTATAAGAAGCATTCCATCGTTGAAGGAAATAACCTGGTTACTCTTTCCAGAAGTACTCTTGTTGGAAAGATTAAATTACTTGATCTTGATCAAAATACAAATGTAACTTCGCGTTCAAAGCCGTGACCATTACAAGTGAAGCTTCTAACTTGTCATGGGCTGATGAATGATGTTCTAATCACGTCGATCCTAATAGATCTTTGATTACACAAAAGATCAAGGATATGGTAAAGCAAAGCGAAAAATCCGAGAGATCATCTTCTCTCCTTATTGCTTCTGATGATTCAAGTCAAGATAAAATATCTCAGTGTCTCAATATCTTACATATCTGCGAAGTATGTATGGAAGTTTCAACCTTCTCGGCAGAAGTTCCATGTAACTTAAATTCCAGTTCTGAATGCGAGTTTGAGACTGAGATCCTAGAATTTCTGGATAAGTATGAAGAAATTCACTAGGAAAATATTCAACTAAAAGAATTGTTGAATAAACTTGATCATCATTACAGGTGAAACTCTTGAGATTGACTGTCTTAATGATGAATTCACCGGAACTCTATGTCTAAAATAAAAAGAGATCAATTCCCTCAAGTGTGATCTGCAAAGGTTGTCAGGAAGCTCAGACAAAATTTTAGCAATGTTATTTGGTCAAAAGGCTTTTGGAAACACAGAAGGTTTAGGGTTCAAAACTAAGACAGGGAGCACAACGAAATCTTTTGTTCCAGCCGGTTTTGGATCAATCGATCATGTGTGTTGTGATAAACAGGAGTCATCTCTACAAATCAAATCTTCTTTGCTTTGTTCCTTTTGTGGAAGTACAAGTCATGTCCAGAGTAAGTGTTGGAGGTTCAAGAGGAACAACAAAAGAATTACCAAACTTCAAAATGACATGCAAAAGATGAATCTAATCCACGAGAAGCAATCAGCGACGCCTGGGTACAAGAAGAAGTCCAAAAGATTTAAAGCCAGACGAGGTAAGTCTGTTTATTCAACAAACCTTGAAATGTCACCTTATGACACAAGAAGTGAACATTCTGTTCACTCCATTACTATCTAAATCATAGTAATGAACTGTATCCTTATTTTAAACTTGAAAAATAAGGATTACTTCAAGGTTGTTCAAGTCTTGTGAATCTCTTGTTGATTTTCTGTTCTATTTTGAGCATTTAAATATTTTTTTGTTAAAATAGATAATGGATCATGAACCGTAGAGACTTGTTCAAAGTCCTTTAGGGTTTCACTATCCTAGAAGTCTGTTTATGTTCATTTTTGAACATTATTGTCCTTTACCTTCTCTTTCTTTTCAAAAGATACAGTCTCATGGCTCTTATAACAATAGGTACCACAAAAAGAGATGCTTTAGAAGCAGTCAATGTGTATCTGTGTGAAGGAATTCAGTCCTCAAGAAAAAGAAAGGTAAAGGATACGACTAATGATCCAGGTTTTTCCTCCAACTGCCTATTGTCTGTTTGTCATTCTGATAATAACTTTAGGATTATGGTAAAGAAATTCATCGGAAAAAGAAATAATTTAAAATCTCGAATCGTTTCATCTTTAGAAGATATTTCTCACTATGAACAAATGTTGTCTCTAACAAAGAACACTTAGTGAGTTAACCGATATTTCTGAAGATTTGGAGGAATTGAATGATCCGATTATCAATAGATTTTTCAATAATGAGAAGGAATTCTCTGTAGATGCCCTGAGAAAGCTCTACAATGTCTAGTAATCTTCTTATGAGAATTTATTTCTTATATTTTAAGAAGAATAACTAGGGTTTGGAATAGCCATTATTGTGAGTACACATAGCTATGTCCAACGTTTTCATCTTCATGCTTTTAGATTTATTTATTTAAATTCTAAGTTTTTTGGAAGATGATTTTTGCAATTTATCTTTATGTATGATTTTATATATTGCAAATTGTTATGGTATATGTTGTTTACGTCCGTGAACCTGTGAATGTCCCATACTTGTTCAAAAGTTATCTCTATTATGTCAATATGAATGTGTTGATAAAACATAGAATGAACTTTTGATGAACAAAAGTTAAAGCCTTTTATGTCATTATGCATATTTTGATGGAAGAAAGGATGAACTTTTGTTTACAAGGATTAAGTCTATTATATGTCATTGTGCAAATAGCGATGAAAAATAGAATGAATCCTTGTGTATTCAGCAGTATTGGTCGATCTCTGATCTACATTTTTGTGCATATACTGTGTTACTCCGTAAGTTCTCTTATGTTGAGCATGACCAATTGAATTGATCATTTTTTTTTTGTGGTTGATTCAATTGAGATTTTTGGATTCAAATTCATGTTTTCATGTGATTTGGTTATATCCAAAGAAATCCTTCTTTTCTTGTAAAAGCAAGGCCGCCTTTGTTGTTCTTTCGGGAATGACATTTTATGGGGAGAGTTCTTAATTGAACTTGTGCTTAATTGCCAAATCTTTGTGCGGAGTGCGACTGTGGAATATTATAGGGGTTATCTTGTATCTTTATAAACTCCTTGATGAATGCATTTAGCTTCGGCTTTATGATTGCATCTAAATAAGTTTGTATGTTATTCTCTTTTGGTCATAAAGTATCTCTATGAAAATTTCATGAGGATCCCACTAGTTTTCGTACCTTTGCCAATTTATATTGATAAAAAGGGGAGAATTAATGTGTAGTTTCATACTACAAATACATATGGTTTACGGATCATTATGTAAGGGGGAGTGGTTTTCATGTCGAGATGAAGTATTCACTAAGGGGGAGTGATACATATCACCATAGTATTGTTGTCAAAGTTGTGATACAATTGAACTTTGATGCTGTGTAATAATACTATGACACTGTATAACAATGATTGAGAGCATTTGTTTTCTCATTGTTATCGCTACAGATCTTCAACAAATATGATGCTGAGTTGAACACGTTTAGAATCATGGAGTACTTGAAATTGACAAAGTTTTCAAGTCGTGTTGAAGATGCCAAGGAGATCAAGCATTTGGATGAGAAGCTACAATTTTTAATTATTTTGTAATCCATATGTATTGATATTTTGTCACTAAAATTGACAAAGGGGGAGATTGTTAGAGCACTGCTCGGTCGAACTCGCATGCATTGCTATCTCTAGCATGTTTGTCAATGTTGTTAGAGCATAGCTCGATTGAACCCACCAAGCGTTGGTATGTCAAGTTTGGTTGTCATATTTTAGTGAACCAAAACTCATTTAAAGAGTCGCTTAATTATTTACTAGAGTTAACTTCGTATAGGTTTACTAGAAAGTTATTAGGATATGAGACTTACAAGTATTACGTGAAGACTTGAAGAATGTGAAGAAGTAAAGAGCTACATCGACGACATCATCCTTCCTCTTGAGGTTAGTAATATTTGACTTGAACTGTTTCATTCCTAACGTATCTTTCAAGTCGTGCATATTGAAAACATAACTGTGAAGCTGTGAATGATTATACTCTAGTTAGACATAGTATTAAGGAATTACAATACGAAGTATAACGTCTATCTTTTGAACTTCGTATATAAGACATCGACATAATCGTATGAACGCTATTGTGATTATGTGTATGGGTATGGGTGAAGATTTCATCCTAGGAAACAATGTCTTACATTTGTTTAAAGGAAGTACAATTCATAAACTTGTTTTGTGAATCGAAAGGGAAATCGCTTGGCTTATTGGTATTGTTATATATTCATTGCAAATCTTTGGATTACCAATATGTGTGTTTAGTATAACCGCTCATAACTTGTTTATGTATCTAGGTAAAATTATTCACAAGGCCTGAATTTTGTATTGGTATGACTTCTATTAGTGAAACCGATCTTAAGTAATCACCTGAGATGGTATGATCGATATGTTGTAATTGGTATGACCAACTCTAGACATTTAGGAACCGATCCTAGTAAGAGGTTCAACCGATCACAATTGTGTGGAATCGATCCTTGTAAGAGGTACAACAAGTCTTAGTAATTGGTAACCGATCCTATAACTTGTGCAACCGAATACAAGTTAAATACCATAAATATGTGGTAACCGATCCTAGTACCTAGTCAACCAATCTTTGGAAAGCTAGTGTGACCGATCCTAGTACCCACATGGAGGTAGAATCGAAACTTGTTTTGGTAGAACCGTGAAACCCATTAATGGTGATTTGATAGGATAATCAATCACATAGTTCATTGGAAGTCAGATGAACCAATTCTAAACTTGTTTGGAAGTTTGGAAAATCGGTTCCAAGATTGTAAATATGAAAAAGGATTTACAAAGTAAAGATGTCGACATACTTTGAACATGTGCAGTAACTCTTATTTTTATTGTTCAAAGATATTCCTGAATAGCTAAAGGAGAATCCCGGATCGAAATAAATTGAGAATCTTTTAATTAAGATTTTTAGTTTTATATGCTTTTAATTTCCAAAGAATTAAAATGCATATCTTTAGAAAAATAAAAATTGGTAATGTGCATTTACTAATTGGAGATTTTCTACTGAGATTTCGGTCAATATTTGGACAAAGCATTTCCAGAATTATGGAAACCGAATTTGGAAATATATTGCATATCTTGAGAATAGTTTTGGTTTTGGAAATTCCTTGGTGTCCAAACTTCCTTGGTCTATAAATATTGAAGTTTGCGTTTCGAGTAAACTAATCCTCAGAGCCAACAAAACTACCTTGTTGTGTTGTTACTGGTAGAGCCGTCTATTCGGAGAGGAAAGTACCCTAATTAGACGAAATCTCTTACGACCACTCGTTTTAAATACTTCTTTGGGATTGGGAAGCTCTACGAGTACCGTCGGTGGGAAACTATATAATTACAGTTTATTATTAGTTTTCGATTGATTTGATTGACTAACGGTTGTTGAACTTTGATTGCACCTAGTTTGTTTATGCTTGAGAATATTCTCTTCTGATATAACATTCACTCAAACTAGATCGAAGTTTCGACGGGGATCTTTAGAATGTTTGTAGATCTAAAGACGTCTTGTGATAATCCATTGTTAACGCACTCAGTTCCGTGTGTGATTGATCACAAGAGATTCAAGTTGATTGTGTGCAGGTGTTTATTGAAGATGTAAGAGGATTTGAAGACAAAGAAGATTTCCGATTTGAGTTCATAATCTTTGGTGTGCACAAAAATTGATCGGCTGGGATCCAAATATAATCGGTTTATCTTTGTGATAAACTTGATTGATTAGTTGAGTAGATCGGCATCAATACAATCCTTTGTGATTCGAAGTATTGATTGCATAGTCTAAACAATTACTTTGGTAGTTGTTGATAGATTGATCTAAGAACCTGACAAATGAGTTTATTGGGATAAACGGAAGAACCTTTTGTCAAACTCATATCACGTTGTTTGAAAAGAGTTGTTACCGAATAATTTTGTTGTTCCTTTACTGTTTGGAATACGAACCAAAGGAATTGTTCCAAGTGTGTGACTTATTGCAAGTTGGAGGCGCAGGGATACAGACGGAACTAGGTGAACTATAGATTTAGTTGCTTGGTTTCAACTATACGAAGTTGGTTTAGATTTTTTATAGCGGCTTAATCCTGAGAGTATTCAATTCGGACAAGGTCCCTGGTTTTCTCGCATTTGCGGTTTCCTCGTTAACAAAATCTTGTCATGTGTCTTTTACTTTTCTATTTCCGCAATTATAATTGTTTTTATTATAATTAGAAGTAAAATACAAAAACGTTAATTCCTATTTACTTGATAGCAATCCTATTGTGTTTGCTTAAGTCTGAACCTGTTATTAAGTAATCATACTTCGTTGTTGTATTGTCTCGATCTTGTATCCATAATCAATCACGCAAGTTATCTTGTTGTCGTATTGTCTCGATCTCGTATCCATAGACGATCACATGAAGTGTGAACCGAGTAGTTGTATTCTCTCGACTCTGTCTATAGACAATCACTTTTGGAGAAAGGACTTATAGGTGGAAAAGTTTTAGATTGAGGTATATTTGGGTACCCTCGTCTTTTCAAATGTTAGTGATCAAAACTATAAGTCTTGATTTCTAGCCTATTTATAGATGTCTCGGACTAGGACATAGATTGTGTATTTGAGCTTAGACTTCACGGCGTTCATCATTTGAAGACGAAGAACTACTAAGGGGAGCTTGTGGAACTTCGTCAACAAAAGGTATGTGGAGACCGAAACTCATCTATCACTTGGAAAGTCTATTTCTACTATATATCCTATATTGATACATAAGTCATATTACGATATAGTTTTGTATATACACATTTGAGATTTCGAGCAGAGTTTATCTCGCTTACATATTTCTCGAAATATGTGTTGGCAAGCTTTCGCTTCGACCAAGTTCATCTTATATCATGTGAAAATTGCCGAGCAACACCTTACATGATTTGTGTGATACAATCATTTGGTGTAAACTTGGAATTTTTCGTTATGATTATTTCAATAACTTGAAAATTTCTTTGATGCTAATACTATGTGAAAAACGACTATTGTCATCCTCTAAGAAAGTTTCAATGATTGAAATAAGAGTTTAGAACACTTAACCATTATTAGATATGTCATGTTGTGCACTCTTGCACATATGTAATCCATGTCCGGGAACTATAGTATGCGCACCCGTTTGCGTACCTGTTGGTTTGAGAAATCCGGGAACCTAAGTATGCATACCCGTTTGCGTACTGGCGTACAGGTTCATGTCCGAGAATTTGTGCTGGGATTGAAAGTTCGCGTACCCGTTTGCGTACTGGTGAAACCCAATCTTAGTCTAGGTATTTCAAGTATGCATATCCGTTTGCATACTTGAAGGTTAAAGTTCTAAAATCGGTTATGAACATGAACATAAACATTTATATAATAAGGAATGCAATCTTTGCAAACCATGGATATAATGTTCATGATTGATTCAAGTGAATCAAACCGATTTTGCTTCAATTGTGTTCTTGTATAATTCTATGAGAATATAGCAATTGAACAACTCTTTAACTAGTTCCATTTGAGTCATTTGAACTAGTTATGGTTAAGATGAATAAGGTTGATATGAGAGTAATCATATGGCTAACCTCGGTTAACTATTTGTGAACCAACATGGTGTACACGTTTGGGTACGGTTACATAAACCTAAATGAGGGTACATTTCATTTGTGTGTAACAATCTAAGTTCAATCTAACGGTTGAAAGATATTAGCTTGGTTGAATCAGGTTTTTCATCTAACAATGAATATTGAATGCTTTGTTACCAAGGTAACTTGGATTGCAAACCCTGATTTGAAAACTATATAAAGGAGAACTCTAGCAACTAAGAAACCTAATCCTCACACCTCTTGTGTGTTACTAGTTGCATAAACTAGAGTCGATTCTCCTTTAACCTTAGGTTTCTATCGAGAACTTGTAGGTTAACGACTTGAAAGACTTCATTGGGATTGTGAAGCCAGACCCAACTATTTTCTTTGTAGTTGCGTGTTATGATCTTGCCCAATTCTATCGTATTTATTTCAATTGAAATAATTGACTCGAGATTAACTTTTCCGATAGGCAAGATAAAATTAATCAAAAGCATCTTCGTCTCATCGTTTGTGATTCCACAATATCTTGTTTTGCTAGTCGATTAAGATTATTGTGAGTTGATTGATAATACTAGGCCGCTCTTCGAAAATATAAGTCTGGTTTATCAATTGGTTCCTGTTCACCTTGATTTATCAAAAGACGGAACAAAAACTCTTGGGTATTTCTGTGGGAGACAGATTTATTCAGTCTATAGACTTTTCTATGTGAGACAGATTTGTTTATCAAGTCTTCGACTTTGGGTCGTAGCAAGTCTTGGTTGTGGGTGAGATCAACTAAGGGAATCAAATGCGTAATATCCTGCTGGGATCGGAGATGTAAGGAACGCAAATGTACCTTGAATCAGTGTGAGATTGATTAGGGTTCAACTACAGTCCAGTCCGACGTTAATTGCTAGTAGGCTAGAGTCTGTAGCGGCTTAATACAGTGTGGTGTTCAAACTGGACTAGGTCCCGGGGTTTTTCTGCATTTGCGGTTTTCCTCGTTAACAAAATTCTGGTGTCTGTGTTATTTATTTTCCGCATTATATTTTGTTATATAATCGAAATATCACAAGTTGTGCGTTAAGTTCAATCAATTAGAATATCTGACCTTGGGTTGTTGATTTAAATTGATTGACACTTGAACATTGGTCTTTGGTACCGTTCAAGTTACTCCTCTTATATTCAATCGGGCTCGCAGATTTCTATTTTTTGATTGCGGATTGAATTAATAGTTAGAGATATTAAACTGTTTGATATACTGTCTAGTTAATTCTCTAGAAAGTATATTGGAGTAAGTCCTCTCAGATTGCCAAACAAATTGTTGAGTGTGGTTGTTAGACCCCCGCATTTTCAATGATGAATGTAGTTAAAGCAAAAAGCTTTCCAACACATATTTCGAGAAATAGATAAGCGAGATAAACTCGACTCGAAATATCAAATGTGTATAATGTAAAAGTCTAAATAGTTATACGACTTAGTCTTAATAGGAGATAGAATAGAATAGACTTATGAGTGATAGATACGTTTTAGTCTCCACATACCTTTTGTTGATGAAGTTCCTCCAATCTCTCCTCAGTAGATCTTCGTCTTCAATCGATGAACTCCATGAAGTCTAAAGCTCAACTACACATTCTATCCTAATCTGAGAAATAGCTATAAGTAGACTAGAAATCAAGACTTATAGTTTTGATCACATAAACTTGACAAACAAGATTGAGATAACAACGCTTGCAAGTTCGACCGAGCAATGCTCTAACAATCTCCCCCTTTGTCAATTTTAGTGACAAAACTATCAATACATATGGATTACAAAATAAATAAACTTTGTAGCTTCTCATCCCACATGCTTGATTTTCTTGGTTCTTCAACATTCCTTGACTTCTTCGTCACTCCAATTACTCCAGTGATTCTGAACGTGTTCAACTCAGCATCATAGTTTCTGAAGATCCGTAGCCATAACAATAAGAAAACAGATGTTCTCAATTATTGTTATACAATGTCATAGTATTATTACACAACATCAAAGTTCAATTGTATCACAACTTTGACAATAATACTACGGTGATATGTATTACTCCCCCTTAGTCAATACTTCATCTCACAATGAAAACCACTCCCCCTTACATAATGATCCGTAAACCATATGTATGTAGTGTGAACTAAAAAATAATTCTCCCCTTTTTTTGTCAATATAAATTGGCAAAGGTACGAAAACTAGCGGGATCATAATGAAATTCTCAAAGAGATTATTCATGACTAAAAGAGAACATATCAACTTGGTTTCGATGATTTCACATAGTCGAAACTTATTGTATTCATCAAGGAGTTTATAAAGATACAAGATAACTCCTACAATATTCCACAGTCGCACTCCCCACAAAGATTTGGCAATTAAGCACAAGTTTAATAAGAACTCTCTCCCATAAAATGTCATTCCCGAAAGAACAACAAGAGCGACCTTACTTTTACGAGAAAAGAACGATTTCTTTGGACATTAACAATTCACATGAAACATGAATTTGTATCCAGAAAACTCGAATAAATTAACCACAAAAGACCTTAATGATTAATTTAATTGGAAACGCTCAACATAAGAAAACTTACATAGCCATACAGTACTTTCACATAGAAGTGGATCGGGGAAAGATCAATACTGCGGAATAATCAAAAGTTCATTATATATTTTATCAATATTTGCATAAAGACATAATAGACTTAAGTTTTGACATATATGGTACAATCATAGTTCATGGACGTAAACACACATATCCCATAAACGTTTTGCAATATATAAAACCAATAAAGATTAATACTGCAAAATCATCTTCCAAATAACTTAGAATTTAAATAAATACATCTAAAACATTGCAAGATGAAAATCATTGGCAATAGCTATGTGTAATCACAATATTTGCTATTCCAAACCCTAGTTATCCTTCTTAAAACACAAGAATAGATTCTCATAAGAAGTTTCCTAGACATAATAAAGTCAAGCTTCTTTGATAACTTCATACCTCTCCATGACACCATCATAAAAGGTATTATCGATATCCTTGATCCTTTTGACCGTAGAAACTCCATGTTCTTGAGTTAGAACATTCACCTTTCGATCAACAAAGCGAGCAAGTTGTCTGGCTTTGATGCAATCAAATATGAGCTTCTTCTGGTTCCGTATCAAGACCTTTTGATTTTCAAGGATTTTGGTTTGACCATTGAAGAGATGATTTATTTGCAGTTGAAGATTTGCAAATTCGAACTTTGAATTATTCTGAGAATGAATTAAATCCTTGACAGATTCACCAATCCAGGGAGTTGTAATATTTCCTTGCAATCATCTTTTTCAAGACAAGTTCTTGAACTGAACTGCATCCTTTAATGTCTTCTTCCATACCAAGATTCACGACTTCTTGAGGTTTTGAAGAGTTCTCCATATATATATATATATATATATATATTATTACTAGGGATGGAAGAAACAATATTATATATATATATATATATGTTCGAGAATAAGAGAGGAACCTATTGTTATGTAAACCCTAAAAACTCTCAAGAAGAAGACACGGACATTCGCGGACCAGTTACAGAAGATTAATGGATAGAAAGAATCCATAATAAGTAAATACACTTAGTTTTCAAATAATTCATATCTTTTTATGGCTCGATAATTTAGAGGATACTTTAAATTAGACCACAAAAAAAATAGTTACTAGGAGTCAAGAAATGACTCAACTTTTGTGGATGAAGAAAACGTCATTAACACAAACGTACGATCAGACGATAATACACAACGAACTTGAGCATCCCACAATTATCATCCTTGCAACTCTCAAGTTAGATACAAGGATGAAATTACCTAGACCTAGGTAGCAGAGTGAGAAGTAATCCCACTACATATATTAAGGGAGGAGTTGTAAATACCTTCTGAGTGTTTGTGCTGTGTATTCCTTACCTTCCTTCGATTATGTCTTATTCCAGAATAATTTGATATAAACCTTATTGAGAATCCATCAGAAGGATTTTTCTGAGGATTAAATATATGACCTCTAGAGATTGGTTCCAGAGGGTCAAAATTGTGAGAATTCCATCTCCCAGACTTAGGTCTACCAGACTTATTCTCATAATACTAGGAATGTGTACATTTGTGGCGTATAAATTTGCACCATTAAGAGGGACACGATTCCTGTAGAGATTTCTACAAGAGTGATCTTGAAACCTCGTGCATGAAAGTTCTGGTTTTTTGCAGGAATGAAATCCATTGTAGATGTCGTCAGACAATTTACTCTATCGACAGTAAAAAGAAGTAGATTTTGAAGATCAGAAATCTGTTTCTTTCTAGCAAAACAATGTAGAATATTGTGATTTCTTTTCCCACAAAATGAACAGGTCTATGGATAAGAAACATTAGAAACATCTGGTTTCAGATTCATAGCCTCTCTGGAATTCTTTAACTGTTTCTTAGCAGAAAATTCCTTAGAAGAAAATTTATCCATGCTAGGTAATACCACATGAGTATTAGAAATAGAAACTAAAGAAAGTTTACTTGTCAAAACAGAGTTTTACCTTTTCAAGGAGTTGTACTGTTCGTGGGCTAGTGAAAGAGATGCAACAAGTTTCTCTTTAACAGTATCTTCAAGCATACTAATCTTTTCGCGCTATAGAGTTTTTTCTTGAACAAGATTTTCGATATTGTTAGAAAAGGACTCAATAATGCTAAAGAGTGCACGTTCTCTATCAAGGGACTTCTCAAGTTCATCAGTAAGCTGAGCAATTTTATTTTCAAGAGAACTAACTTTAGACACTTGAACATTAAAAATGTCAGCAGCCTTGTTAGAGCAATGATCGGTCGAACTCGCAAGCGTTGCTATCTCAAGCTTGTTTGTCAAGTTTAGTTGCCAAAACTACAAGTCTTGATTTCTAGCCTACTAATAGCTAAGTCTCGGACTAGGATAGAAAGTGTAGTTGAGCTCTAGAATCCACGATGTTCAGCATGCAAAGACGAATAACTACTCAAGGAACTGGTGGAACTTCATCGACAAAAAGGTATGCCGAGACTTGAACTTATCTATCACTCAAAAGTCTACTTTATCTCTTATCTTGAGACAAAAGTCGTATTGCTATATAGACTATGATTATACACATGTACTATTTCGAGCTGAGTGATAGGTGTCTAAAGCACCTTAATATTTATCTATTGTTTATGCTTTCTTTGCTTAGTTTTCTTGTAAATTATGTATCTTATGTTTACTTTTGAGTTTACAGGTACTTTGGAGTCATTAGGAGCAAAAGAAGGAAAAATCATTCATTTGGAACAAAAAGCGCAAAAAGGTCAATTCACGGGTGAAGAATGAACTGTCAGTTTCCCACAACTGACAGTTGAACAAGAAAGAGAACAGGAAGTCAGTTCTATGGAACTGACAGGCCAAAGATAACTGGGTGGTCTACATCAGTACGTTGGGTGCATATAGCAATTTCAGTTACTACCAAAACTCAAGAATCGGAGAAAATCATTTCTCTTTTATTCTCCTTTGTGTCTGTATGAATGGCGGCTTCACTAGAACGAGGTCGAGAAGAACTCTGCTAAGGGCGATGGCTGATGATGATTGTTCGATTTGAAAGGGAGAATTTTTGATGTTCAAGGGTTTGACTTGGATTTGAATTAACAACAACAAGATAAGACAGGACACGAATTAGGGTTTCAATTGTAGCGGGGAAGAAGAGGTTAGAGATGGGATTGTCACTGGCTACAGATCGAGAAGCAAAGAGTTTTTAATGAAGAAACTAGGGAAGTATTGATGAGATTAGTGATGGGTATCTTTGATTTCAGATCTGTGCGATTAATTTGTGAGAAATTTGGGTTTTACTTTGTAACAGAGAATGTTAGGGTTTGGAGCAGCATTGAACCGGCAAAATGGAGGAGATGAATTTGATGGGTTGCAATCATGGATAACAGGGTACTGCTAGTGGTTTGTGATTGAAGGCATTTGTGGTGATTGTATTTGTTTGATAAAGTGATGATGGATGTATTTGGGAGATTATGGTGGCTGTTTTCTGTTGCAGTTGCTGGTGATTGCAGGGGCAACAATGGCTGTGCTACAGAAATTGATGTCGGCTGGTGGGTATCTTAGAAGAGATGGTGATAATACTGATGTGAAGCAGCTGCAGTGCAGGAAAGCTCAAAAATGGGTCGTGCTGGTCAGTGAATTATGAACTGGTGTTGGTTGTTTGCAGTTGCAGGTGGTACGAGGATGGAATTGAACATGGGAAATGACCGAGTACTGATTGGTGGTGTTTGAGTCTCGTGGGCTGGGAATTACTGGCGCAGGTAGTGAATTGCAGTTCAAAGTGGATCAGGTGTTGTTCCGTGTTGAATGTATGAGCAGTTGGAGGCGGTATTAAGCTTGGTGATGAACTGGAGATAGTTACAAGTAATACAGCTGCAATGCTTGTGTTGTGGAGTCTCTAAGCAAGAGCAGGTGATGGCAGTGAGTAGAAGATGAGTCTGTTGTTGATGAATTGGCAGAATTAGGTTCTGTGAAGCTCAAGGGAAAGAGAAATTGAACTCAGGGAGGTTGTTCCCGTGAGATAATGGGTCTGTGATTGAATGTTGGCTTAACTGTGTTGTTTCTGGCCTAACTGAATAGGCTGGGAATGATGAATAGGTGATGAGTCTGCAGATGTTAGTCATGATCACCATGGTTGTGGCGATAGAGAGCAGATGGTGGTGTTACTACGAAGGGTATCGCAGTTGGAAACTGGCTGTGACAGAACTGCAATTAGTTGTTGCTACTAGGGATGGTTTGAGAGTCGCAGAGATAGAGATGGAGAAATTACAAGGTCGCGGTGCTGGGTTTGAAAGGGGTTGGAAGGAGGATGTTGAAGGAAAGTTAAATGCAAGAGTAGTGTTAGTGATTCTGAGATGCACAGATAGGAATGTAGTGTTGTAGCAGCATGATATGCACGAGAAGACATGAAAGAATGCAGTGTTGCAGGCAGTGTTGTTAAGGGTTGGCAGAGTAGCTGAAATGGATGCTGTCTTGGCTGGGAAATTGCAGAATGAATTACAAGTGCAGAACTGAGTTTGAGAAGAACATGTGATGCTGTGTATACCGGAATTACAGGGAAGTTGGTTTGGCTGCTGCTGGGAAGTTAGTCAAGAGTATGGGGATAGAGATGCGGCTGCGAGTGAGAGCTGTTAATGCTGTTCTAGTGAGAGTTTGAGCTAAGCAAGAGTTGCAGATAGAGCTACAGGTGCAGTGAAGCCATGGTGGAGTACAATGGGTATAGAGCAGAGCTGAAGGCACTGCTGGTGCACAAGAAGATAAAGCTACTGCCGATGGCGAGAACATGGAATTGAGACCAAGTGAAAGCTGCAACAAGTGAATGGGAGAGTACATGTCAGTTGAGCTGAATGCTGCAGGAAGTTGATACAATGCGGATACGAGGAATGGAGAATGTGCTGTTAAAGAAGATGATGGAATTGTGTGCAACAGTTGGTGTTAAGAAGCTGCAACAGATGATATGAATCCATGACATGGGTTCTGGTGCAGTTGAAGCTACATATTTTTTAGTTAGATGTATGCTTAGGATATTGCAGTTGGTTGTGATGCATGAGAATGATTCGGTGGTGTCGGTGCCATGGGTACCGTTGAGTTGCGGTTGTGCAAGGTCATTACAAAGAGAGTCAAGAAGCTGAAGCTGAAGCTGCGATGAAGTAGAATGCCCGAGAGGTTTGTGTTAACTGACCAAATTTAGGAGATGGTAGTGTATGGACTGTGTTTGCGAGTAGAGGAGCACCAGCTGGTTATGTTGCAGTGAATAAAATGGGTTGTATGGAATGTGTATATTGTGCAGGGAAAGAGCAGAAGTGTAAAAGGCCTGAAATTAGCCTGGATCGGTCAGAGTACGGCGAGTTGACTCACCATTTCAGGTGGCTGACTCAGATGGACATGGACCTGTATAGATTGGGCTTTATTCCTAGGTTGTTTCAGAGCTGGTTTTTGGCAGATGCCGTGACCTAAACAGAGAAGGAGTGGAGAAAAAAAGAAAAAGACATATAAAAGGAACCTCTATATTCTATCCTACCGAATCTCATCTTCTACTTTTGTTTCTAGGGTTTACAACATGATTGAACTTCTTTTTCTCCTTGTGATGAACTCCATTAACATGAGTACTCAATTTTATTATTGGTTATGGATTAGTTGGATTTGACAAAGCATGTTTCTTATCCAATAAATTAGTTTTCTCTCATATTATCGATTATGATTCACCATTAATATTGTTACATGATTTGAATGTTTGTTTAGTCGAGTCGCGAATCGATTGAGTTTGCTTTCACATCTAATGCTAGATTAGGATTTGTTATACGCAAAAGTGATAAATTCCTGATTACAAGTAGCATAAATATGGTTATAGCTTGTAGTGATGCATCCTTGTAATCATATGTAAACCATAAACTTTGTTAAATCGGATTAGTGCTTTTACACGTTCGATTGCTTTGATTGGCCTGATTTCATAGAACTTAATGCATCTAGGGAATTAAACTTGATTAGTGCTTTTACACGTTAGGTTGTTTTCTTAGATAAAATTCATATTCGCATCTTTTAATGTGTTTGTTGATGACAAGAGGAAATTAGCGGGATATTCTTGCGATCAAAGTATCCTAAGGCCTTTGATAAAAGTTGATATTAAATATCAATTCTAGTTATTATGACAAGAGCATGTTAGTGAATGAAAGCAAAATCCTTAACCAATATCTTTCCTTGTTTGATTTGATTTGTTTATTTCTTTGTTTGCTTTTATCTTACTTTTAGTTTATAAAAATCAGAAAAACCCCCCATTGTTTATATAAGAAACCGAAAAATATTAACAACCCTAGTCCTCTCTGTGGGAACGATCCTTTCTTGCCATTGCTTCATTATATATTTTGAGTAGTAAGAAAGTGTAATTTATTTTTGCTCGGCTGACAACCGACCAAAGGCAGTGGTTGTCACTTGTTCCTGGTTTTTTATTTTTTGTTTTTAGTTTTTATTTTCTGGTTTTAACATAGTTTTGAGAACTCTTGTTTCAGGTACCTATTATGGAAGGAGCATATTGGAACAATGGATACGGTTTCCAACCTCCTCAACACTATGACGATTTCCCACCACCTATGGATACGATCGAAACCTATTTATTGGCTATGATCAATATCCAAGAGCTTATGGTGATTTTCATACATACCAACAACAACCTTGTAGTGGGTATGTAAGTCAAGTACCTAGGTGGGACAATTCTACTTCCAATTTGCTTTATCCGAGATGTATGAGTGCTGTAATTGGACTAGACCAACTTGACAGTGATAAAGGGAACGTCACACAAACCAATTTCGGTAGCACTTTTTCTTACCCGACTCCGAATCGTAGTTATGATCATTCACCCATTCAAAGGGAAGAGTCATGGGAAAGAGAACCTATTGTAGCCAATGATGGTAAGCGTGTGAACGTTAGAAAACTTGCACAGAAATTATACAAGTTGGAAGATGATGGAGCCTCGGAAGAGCTTGTCGATGAAATTAGCAGGACCATTCATATGGAGCTTAAATGGCGTCGTGATAAAGGTTGGGAAACCGACGACGATTCTGATTTCGGTGAGTTTGAAAATGAAGATGATTGTGTTGAAAAGGACCAACCTTTAGAGATATTTGATGATACTAGTGTAGTGGACTCAACTCTTGATCTTTATAATGATCAAGCACCTATTCAAAAGGTACATGAGTATGATAAAACTAGTGTTTTACATAATTTCGTTGCAACAAGGTTTGAATCTAATGAAGACGAAGAGGAATATGTTGACACTTGTGTAGATTACTCAAGCATTGATCTTTATAATGATCAAGAGCCTATTCAAAGGGAGGAGCTTGAGGATGATGCATTTGTGAGTCTTCTAAAAAAGTTCCTTATAACGAAATTTGGAGTCGCAAGAGAGTATGTGCCTTACAACAAAGAGGAGTATGTTGAGAATGAAACCGATATGACCAATATTGTGGAAAACCCAATTGAGCTTGCAAAGGATTGTAACGAAGATGTTGACGTCGAAACTATAGTTGAGGCAGAAATGGATGAAGAATGTTTGCAAGGTTTGATAGAGGACCATGATATACAAGAGGTAAGTCATACACTTGAATTTTCTAAGGATGAAGAGAATACCATAACACAACAGTTTCAAGGTTTGTCATTGCCTATTAATCCTTCTCTTTTACCTCATATTGGCTTAAATATATGTGCTTCGAGAATATTGTTAAATGACTTTATTTCTCGATATCCACCATTAGAAACATTTGATTCTCATACTATGAATGTTTGCAAAGAAGAAACCATAAAAGTTCCTGATTTGTATGTTCTTTATACACTTCCAAGTGTAGAAAAGAATAAGTGTGGGGGAAACTTCTACGGGGCGATAGCTTCACTTCTGTTTTCTTGTACTAATGTTTGTGTGAAGTTACTGTTTGCAAAACAGGTTACATGGAAGGATCCCCAACTTTTCATATTATTGGTGTATGGGGAATTCGTCTTGCAAGTCGGGCTGACGACTTTAAACCAAGCGCTAAATGGGAGGCAACCCACTGGTTTTGTATTTCTTATCTTTTAGCTTTTTTTGTCTTGTTTTTTATTTTTTTATTTTTTTTCTGATTTCTTATCACATTATCATGTAGTATTTCCCACCTTGACTTTCTTTGGACGATTCAATTTACATTGAGGATAATGTAAAGTTTAAGTGTGGGGGAGTGGTTAAGCATTTGCATTGTAAATTTTTCAAAATTTTCAACTTTTGTGTAAAATAGTGAATAAAAAAATCCAACTTGTGGTTAGTTTAGAGTCACATAGTATACATGTCGCTAAGATTACATCGAGATTCTCATAAGAGTGACTGAACTTAGATATGACAGAGAACATGATCGAGTTTCTTACTTGTATGAGAGTTAAAGTTGGATTTAACCATGCCAGTGGAAAATAAGGTGCAGACTGAATTCGGTAGTAGAGTTGTGGTCCCCTAAAGTGGAGACTACCCATGTTACATCATGAGAGGCACCGACCTTCAATTCTTTGTACGTGTCTAAATTTGTGCTTTTAGAGTGTGTGTCACCGTACGTAAACTCCGGGTAGAATGGTGAGCTACCCAACCTCCCACCAATAGAAGCACTACTTTTATCTCTTGAGTGTTATTTTGTCAATCATGATGGTAACATCGAATTGCTAACTTACATACCACTTGTATTCTTGTTCACAGTTAGCACAATCCACTTTATCTCTCTCTACACCAACAGGTCCATAGAAACACCAACATCATCAACAAGAGGAGCATCACAAATTCGAAGGAAAGTTGAAGACGTTCAAGGTTTACAAGCAACATCAAAAAAATGAGCAGATTTCAGATTCAAGTAAAGCAACAAAACAAGGAGCAGAATTTTTACAAGTTGAAGACTTATATACAAAAGCGAAGATTATCAAGATGAGAGTTCGAGAAGTTTATGATATCAAGACATACAAGTTGTGAAGAATCAAGCGGTAAAGTACTTACATCATGGCCTTTGTACTTGCATTTTCATTTTATCTTTATTCTTATTTGTTAGTTTGTATTTTATTTTCTTTTGTCTCAAAAAAAAAAAAAAAAAAAAAAAAAAAAAAAAAAAAAAATTTCTTTAGGTTCTTTATTAGCTTTATTATTTGTTTTGTTTTGTTTCATTTTGTATTTGTTTTATTTTTCTTGTCTCATAAAAAAATCAAAAAAATAAGAAAAATTCATTGTATCATATTTTGGGTTTGTATAGTTCGTTTTTAGTTTTGTTCTTTCAATAAATCCAATGGAAAGAAGAAATATCTATAATGAAGTTTCAAGCAACAAGGAATTAGAAGAAAGAATCACATTGTCAAGATTCTACGAAGTTCAAGATTTCATCATCAAGAGTTGAAGACCGAAGACGAAGATGAAGACAAGGATTGAAGACCGAAGACGTTTCTATGGATGCTGTGAGAGTGGTGCTAACTGCACGTCGAACGGATAACGAGGTAAGTAAGCATATTCCCACCTTCGTTAAGTGGTTGATTTCCTTTTGTAATTGCAGGAAATCCCACAATACACCCCTCACAAGAATTTACTTTACTAATCCATTTGAAGATGAATATCTATACATTTTTATTGATTATCTTCTTGAAATGTTTACAAGGATAGATAGAACAGAGCTAAAGAAATTACAATCACTCTAGATTTTCTCTCTCCTAATGACTTGCTTAACAATCCAAAAAGAACTCCTCCTTACAACAGACTAATTCAACCCTTTATATAGGGTAATACACATGGATAATGACTAAAGCTCGTCCTTTATTTTGGAATAACTCGCGAAGTGTCGCGAGTGTTATAAACATTTTCCTTGCGACACTCCTAAATCTCGCCAAGTCTTCACATCTTTCTCACGTTCGCTTTCGTCATCTATTGCGTCATTTATATTTCTACCTGCGACGCCTTCGCAATGTAGTCGTTTATTACTCTCGCGAAGTATTGATGTCGCGATATTCTGCTCCTACATCTTGCCTATTCTCATGTCTTTTCTGCGAAGGAGAAAATGTCATGAGAATTTATATTTTAAAATGCCGCAATTGCTCATCTTCTTCTCGCGATTGTTCACTTTTATCCTTTTTGTAGGACCAGAATATCGCGACAGTAATACTTTGCGAGAGTAATAAATGATAACATTGCGAAGGTGTCGCAAGGAAATAATTTAAATGACGCATTAGATGACGACAGCCAGAGCATGAGAAAAGTGTGAAAGTTTGGCGAGATTTAGGAGTGTTGCGAAGTCTAACACTTATATATATTTGCGACGCTCGCGAAGGATTCCCGAAAATAAAGGACAGCTTAGCTGTCATCCACTATGTAATACCCTATATAAAGGGTCGAGTAAGTCTGTTGTAGAGAGAGATCTTTTGAATTGTTAAGCAAGTCATTAAGAAAGAGAAAACAGAGAGTAATTGTAATTACTATGGTTTTGTTCTAATTGCATTTGTAAACAGTTCAAGAAGATAATCAATAAAGTTCAAAGTTAATCATCTTTCAAAGAGTTAATTACGTTGAATCTAGTGAGGGGTGTAGTGTGGGATTTCTTGCAACTACATATGCGCTAGAAACAGGGAGAATTTGGAGTAAGAAAAGAGAAATTTGATACAATTTTTAACAGTTTACCAAAAGAAAGAAATGGTTAGAAGGAGAAATGTACCAGAAGGACCAACAATCGTGAGAAGAAGCGGGAGACTTGCCGGTGAAAGGAGAAATGAAAGGGGAGAATCATCAAGGATGAACATAAGAAATGATGAAGAAAATCAAATTCAATCGCCAATTCAACCGATTGCAAACACAACTACAGATTATGATAGAGTAAGTGTACACACATGGAGATCAGATTCTGTGGAGGAAAGAGAGGAAGAGCAACAACAGATAAACAATGGACGAGGAGAAAGAAATCGAGAAGAGATGGGAGAAACAATTCGTGGAAATGAAGAAATTGCAGCATTAGAAACATTGAGACAAACAATGTATGAAGAAAGGCGGTTAGAAGCAGAGGAACGTGCAAATTTAACAAGGCAAAATCATGAGTTGGGAATGGAAAATCTGAGGCTGCAAAATAGAAGATCGAGAAGTAGTAACAGGTCAAGATCAGGATCGGTCAGAGAAGATAGGAGGAGAACATTACCTGTAGAAACTATTAATGAAGAAAATTTGGAAAGAGAACCAAATGTTGGTGAAGGATATCGCGAGAGAAGAGAAATAGAAGGAGATCGTCATGTTCCACGACCTGAGACTGTACAAAATGGCCAAAATAATGGAAATCAAGGAGATAGGCAACCTCAAGAGCAGAATGATCGAACTGACGAAGAAAATCGAGTAGAAGGAAGAAGAATATTGCATGGGAGAGAGGCACGAAGGAAACAAAAGGAGATCGAAGATGACATTGAAAAACACTATGTTGAGCAAGCACGTTTGGCTTGCGAAAGGGAAAGATTGAGGGCAGAAATAGAAGAACGTGAATTTGAAGAGGCAATTCGGCAGAATAATCATGACAACCGAGAAAGAAGGCGCGAGCAAAATCGCAACAATGTAAATATCAATGAAGAATATGAAAGAGTGCAAAGGAGAGTCGATAGACAACCGAGAAGAGAAATTCATAGATATAATGGTGTACAAATTCGCGAAAGAAATGAGGGAGAAAGCCGCAGAGAAAGGAGAGAAGAAAGTGATGAGCCGAACATATAAGTAGACATGAGCGCGAAGAAGAGAGGCGGAATTAAAAGACCAATAGATTCAAATTGAGGCAAATGAACAAATCTTGAGAGAATTGCGCAGAGATGAGAGGAATATTGAACAACAAAGAGAAGGAGGAAGAAGACAGTTAGATGAAGCCATCGCGCGCCGCGCGAAAAATCCCTTTACATTAGAGGTGCAATTAGGAGGAATACCCCCAAAATGTAACTTACCAAAGATTAACCAAAGATTTTTGATGGGACAACTTGTGCAATACAACACATCAAGGCATATGTAAGATGTATGTTACAATGGGAAAATCACGATGCCATATTGTGTAAATACTTTGCATCAAGTTTGACTGGAGAAGTGTTGAAATGGTTTGAGGGTTTACCAAGAAACACTATCACGTCATTTAACCATTTGCAAGCTATATTTTTAGGGGCGTATATAAGTAACAACTCCTCGCGACCAGTGTATTGAAGATGTATTCAGGTTGAAACAAAGAGTTGGAGAAAGTTTGAGACATCTAACCGTCGATGGAAGACAATGTGCAGCGAGATGGCCGGAAGGGTAGATGAAAGATACCTCATAATCGTCATTCATAAATGCTATGTTCGCAACCAATCTATTGTATGTTCAGGTTTTTAGAGTCAAGAATACGATTACAATGATCAATTACGAGAACTCCAGGAGGAATATATTGCTTTAGAAGAAAGACAGAAACGAGATGGAATCTTACCCAAAGGCAAACACAAATTCTAGTATCGCGAATGGAAGTTTATTACCTCAACTTATACACACAAAGGGCGAGCACATCGCAAGGTCAACAAGAAAGAAAGGCAACTTGATATAGAACCAAAGTTAGTAGCCATGGGAAGTCGAGATCGAGGAATTTGAGAAAGAAAGGAACTACTACAATCGTGGTGGGAATAATAAGATCCAAAGGCTCTATCATCCGCAGAAACTTACGGAGGTCGAAGGCAGAATTATAACTATCATGGAGGGCAAACGAAGTCACGAGTAGTGTTGGAGGAAATTAAAATGCCGCCATTGAATGCCAAAGTGTGGAAAAATATGGGAAGCAATACTTTTGATGGAAAACCTACCCGCACCATGGAACATGGGAAGTGAACCACCACCTGGAGATAGAAGTCACGAGTTCTGTTCTTACCACCGCTTTCATGGGCACCTAACAAATGACTGCAGAAACATCAAGAGAATTATCCTAAGAATGATTGATCAAGGAAAGTTGAATCACTGTTAGAAGAAGAAGAGAAAGTTCAACATTTACCACCACCACCGGCAAAGGGAAAAGAAACATTTGTTATAGAAGTTGGGGCAAAGGCTAAAAATTTGTTTTGCAATTCCATTGTACATTCATACCGCACAATCGAAGATTTTCATGACAAAGAGTACTTAGTAGAGTTTTTGCGAGGGATGCCGATGATAAAGAAGTGATGAATGTTGCGAAGACATCGCAGCTTAAAAGAGTGGCAACTGCAGATTATTTCTTTCTCGGCTGAAGAAGTACCCAAAGGAAGAGAAATACATGATAACCCATTGGTTGTAAAGCTGAAATTAATCCAAAACCTATTGATGGCGAAGATGATGAAGCGGAAAATTGTTGGGCAATCAATAGAATATTGATTGATACGCGGCAGCTAAATCAACATTCTTTTCTACCATACTTACAAAACTATGGGAGGAAAAGATGAAGATTTGATCCCTTCAACATACAAAATATATGGTTTCAATGGTACCGCAAACAAGCCCAAAGGAGAAGTACACATGAGGATACCCTTGCAGGGATTGTCAACTGATATTTTGTTATGTGTGGTTGATGTGGAATCTCCCTACAATGCCTTGATTGGAAGACCATGGTTGCATGAAATTCTGGGGATAGCATCGACATACCATCAGTGTATAAAGTTTCCGCATCCTAGTGGTGTCGGAATTATAAAAGGAGATTGGATGGAGGGGAAAAAATGTTATGAGGTTGATGTAGAGAGTGCGAAGAGAGAACGGCAAAAAGGAAAGGTTGGAGGAAGAATGTAAAGGATGAGCAAAGAAAAGAAAGGCTAATGGTGGATACCATAGAAACAAAGGAAGAAGAGATGTTGCGAAGTGAATGCATGAAAACAATTGAATATCATGATGAAAAGGAGACATTGAAAAGTTTGACCGACGCGGAGGCAGAAGGAAGTAGGAGTAAAAGGTGTAAAAAATGAATAGTTGCGAGAAAAGATACCAATTTAGTGATGAAAACATGATAAAAATAAGAAGCAGAGATGATGGTTGCAGAAAAGTTGTGCGAAAATATCGCCATGAAGAATGTGTAAAAATCTATTGAATAGTTGAAATGAGATTGTGCGATAGCTTCACAAACAAATTAACAAAAGTCAAAAATGAATGATTGAATAAATCGATAAAATGAATGAGTGAGTGAATGGGACGAACCTTTATGGCGTACACCCTAGTTCGCGAATGATATTTCGAAGAGGCAAATGTAAGACCTAAAGTACGTCATATAAGGGGGTATCTCTTGACATGGCTCAGGGAAAAGGTTACACCGCTCCTGGAACCTGAGTCATGGACATTTGGGGCCCATGAAAGCCTATCCGGGAGAGATACCTTGGATCCCCAACTATATATATAAGGTTATACCCTGGTTGGGCGACCGAGGGTCTCTTCCAAGGAGTCAGTGTATGACCAAGGCGCCGAGGTACACGGTTGAGTCAAGAGTGCGGGGAGTATGGAACTTCCTTACCACTCTTGACAAGTCTTGGCACATGCTTTTCTCGACCCGAAGAAAACTCCACTTAGGGTGCAGTCTCGTAACCATAAGCCCTATAGGTATAAGGGATAAGAGGCGCGAAACAACCGCTTGTTGTTAAGACCGGATGGGAGGAGCTAGTCTTGTATGGCCGATGTACGCCTCCTTGAAGGGGCAACCAGGGGAGAAGATAAGGGCGGCACCCTCCATTAGGGAGCCGATAAGTGTCAAAAGACGCAAATGTCATGAGGCTTTATTTTCGCAAGAGAATTTAGGCTTGTCATATTTCTGCAATGATCCTCAGAGGAAATAATACTAACGCGAGGGTAAGACGAGATCAATGGGTTTTTACATGAAAGTGTAAGAACGTCCTCGCGATTTCGTCGCAAAGACGACAATGTCATGGATTTTATGGTCGCAAGAACATTTAAACCTGTCATATTGTCGCAAATATAATGTCCTCGCAGGGCAAAAATACTTAAGAAATGATAAGACAAGGTCAATGGGTCATTACATGAAAATGTAAAGACGGCCCGCGATCTTGTCGCAATGAGGGGTGGCAAAATAAGACCTTTACTTAGGAAGGCAAAATAAGACCACACAAATAATGATAAGGCAAGATCAATAGATTTCTTAATCCATGAAGATATCTTGCGATCTTGTCGCAATGATAAAATGCAAAAATAAGTCAAAAAAAAAAAAAAAAAAAATTTATATCTCGCAAGAATGATTAATTCACAAAGTTGATTATATCTTATGTAACTCGCAAAGTTGATTATATCTTATGGACAGAGGCAAGTGTGAAGTTATAATTACAAAGAAGGGTTGTTTGATTGATATATCCGAACAAAGGAAGCAAAAGTTGAATTCACATTCAATAATCAAAGAAATTTATAATAAGGAGTTACAGAAATGGAAGATTAACAAAGATATATGTATACAGATACTACAAGAAATGAAAGAAGAAAAAGAAATTATTTCTTTGTTGGTTCTTCTTCTTTATTTGATTCTTTGGTTCCATCACTCTCGTCGCCAGATTCTTCTTCTTCATTAGCTTCACTATTAGAAACATCTGAGACAGGCAAGTTCTCGGGAACTTCTTCAGCAAGAAAAGGATATGAATGAAGAGGAATGTTGTGATCGTTACAAACTATTTCCATAGCTTGATTGCGAAAACGAACATCATCATTATTAAAATTCGCCATCGTAGTTTGGAATTGTCGCTTCAATTTAGAATATCTATTCTCGCGAAGAGAGAGATCCATTGCGAAGTCGTTCTTTTTCGGTTTCAAGCTCTCCAATCCTTGTCTTAAATCTCTTTTCATATTCTGAAAACATGAGAAAATGAATTAATGATAATAGTACAAAAAGAAAAAGAGCAGAAAAGTAAAGAAGTATAACAAACAACCTTCTCTTTCAAAGATCATATCCTTGATTAAGGTAGTTTGCTCGGCGCGAAGACTAACATCGACACCTAAGTTATTTCTAGCATTATCTAGAACCTTCGCAGCCCAGGCAAACTCATCATCATTATTTATGACAAAAAGTGAACGAATTTGGTCTTCTCGCTCGCTAAGTATGGTATTCTGACGAAGGAGTTCATCTCGCTCAACTTGCACATCAAGGAGAGATTTTTGAAATTTTGCTAATGCCTGTGCACCTCTGTTAGTAATGCGATCTTTCTCATCTATGAGATCACTAACTTTCTTCCTTAAGGTTTTGGCTTTCTTCTTGGAATCAAGGTACATTCGTTTAAATTGATTAGCTAAACTTAAACTAGCCCTATGCTCGATCTCTAAGAGATGATATTTGGATTGAAGATCCTTTAATGAAAGAAGGTTAGTCTTATTTGAAGAACTACTTAGAGATTCATTGAGATGAGTAAGAAGGACATCATCATCCATGGGCTCGAAATGAATGGAGAAGAATGGATTCTTCAGAGAGATTATATATGTCTGCGAAAAATAGTAAGTCGAGCAAAGAAAAGCAAATGATAAAATAAAAAGGATTTGAGGAGTAAAGATTGCTATACCATAAAGTCAGCTGATTTGCACTTTCAAGAGTAGATACTCTATTCTCATTGAGAAGTGAGCTCAGCTTCCAGTTGTTTAATTGTTCATCCTTCTTGCGAGATGTCGCAGCTTCACTCTCTAGTTCTCGGATCTTATCTTTAAGTTGCAAATTTCTCTTTTCAAGATTGCCGCGTCTTTTCTCAAGGTCGAGGCGACAACAAAAGAAGCTCTCCCGACTACAAAGAAAAATATGGGAATGATTAAGATAGAGTTTATAATTGAAGTCACAAAGAAATAAAAGGATATAAACATACCAAAGCATTAAGAGCGTTTAAGAAGCTAGAAGTCACTGTTCGGGAAACCCCGCGAAATGACTCATTATCCTCCAGCAGTGGGGCATCGCAAATCTTAGCGAGAGCTTCGCAAGTAGCGGTTAAATGCTCGTTTCCCAATCCTTGCATGGAATCGGAGAAGATGCTAGACAATTGCGCCATAGCGAGAGGTGGTTAAGTGATTCTCCCTCGCAAGAAGTACCAACCTCATTTTCATTCTCGTCGAGTTCTCACTTTGTTTGAGAACTACAATGAGAAGAGATATGGGTTTTCCGTTTTTAGAAAACGGAGCGAAGACTTGTCCTTGTGCAAAGTAGCTTTATCCTTGCCTTTAGCCTTCGTGCGACTTCAAATTTCTCTTCAACTTCAACCTTCGCATACGCATGAAGATAAGAAACAGAGGCAACTATATTGTTTAAAATAACAAAAGAAAATGTTTCTTACTTCATCCGTGAGCGATCGAAGTATCGCCAGGGTACTCGGCTTTGGATTTTCTTTATATTTCTTCCTCATTCTGGCGATCTAAAATTTTTGAAAGTTAATAGATAAAAGAGGAAGAAGATGTCGCAAAGCAAAATTGAAAAAAGGAAATATACCTCATTTGACTCCTCAGGCCACTTAAACTCCCAAGGATGATAGTTCGCGAGGTGTGCAGGGAGAATATATGAACCTGCGATGTAAGGTCCACTCAAAAGTAAAGGAACAACCCACCATTTCTCATCTTTGGAATGACGGGGAGTACTATTGTTGCCCGAATGCCAATCAATATCTTGCATAAGCAATTTGTCAAAGATCAACGTTATCATTCTTTTTCAAAGTAGCACCCCAAATGAGACTTATCATTTCTCATATTTATAACGTAGTAATTCGCAAAGAAATTGTCCACGGTATACTTCTCAGAAACTATTGGTAAATCTGCAAACTGAGGATCCCTGAAAATATCAGGATATAAAGATCCTTTACCAGCGCCACGATGGGCGAATTCAAGCATTAAACGGATGCGCCGCCACTCAATTGATAGACAAAACTTCATGAGAATTTCTCATGAGCAAGAATTTCATAGAATAATGGCAACTCGGGATTGTACAAAGGAATGGGGAGTCCTGCGAGGAGTTGACCAAATGAGATTATGATTTTATGATCATCACATTGATGATCGAAAACAATTTTGCGAGAAAGAATAGATGAAGATCCTTGATCGGGAATAGTTGATAAAGTGAAACCCTTTTCCTGTAATTTCTTTTGAACATCAATAAAAGGAGGAGTGTATGAACGACCAAGTGAAGCCATTGCTAGAAATATGGGAATGGATAATTGCAGATCAAAAGAATGAGAAAGAAGTAGAAGAATTATGGTAGCAGAAGCGCAAATTGCGGAAGGAGAGAGAGAGTTAAAGAAAATTTGCAGAAGGAAAGTAAAAAAGAAGAAAAAAGGAGTGGGGAAACTATTTATAGAGAGAAAGAATCTTCGGGAAAATAAACGCATTTAATGCGAGATGGGACGTGAATGGTTAAAAATAAGTAGTTGAAAGAGACGTGTCAAGAAAAGAGTGGAAGAAGAAACACCTGTAATAAATCCCGTACATGAATAAAACGAGCAAAAATGAACAATGGCGAGGTAAAGATGAGCGGTTGCGGCATTCTAAAATATTGTTCTCATGACATTCTCTTCTTCGCAGAGAATACATGAGAAGAGGCAAGATGTAGGACTGTAATATCGCGACAAAGAATACTTTGCGAGTAATAAATGATAACATTGTGAAGGTGTCGCAAGGAAATAATTTAAATGACGCATTAGATGACGACAGCCAGAGCATGAGAAAAGTGTGAAAGTTTGGCGAGATTTAGGAGTGTTGCGAAGTCTAACACTTATATACTTGCGACGCTTCGCGAAGAATTCCCGAAAATAAAGGACAGCTTAGCTGTCATCCACTATGTAATACCCTATATAAAGGGTCGAGTAAGTCTGTTGTAGAGAGAGATCTTTTGAATTGTTAAGCAAGTCATTAAGAAAGAGAAAACAGAGAGTAATTGTAATTACTATGGTTTTGTTCTAATTGCATTTGTAAACAGTTCAAGAAGATAATCAATAAAGTTCAAAGTTAATCATCTTTCAAAGAGTTAATTACGTTGAATCTAGTGAGGGGTGTAGTGTAGGATTTCTTGCAACTACACTTTTTATTCATGTACGGAATTTATTACAGGTGTTTCTTCTTCCACTCTTTTCTTGACACGTCTCTTTCAACCACTTATTCTTGACCATTCACGTCCCATCTCGCATTAAATGCACTTGTTTTCTCGAGGATTCTCTTCTCTATATATAGTTTTCTTACCCTTCTCTTTTTCTCTTTTATTTTCCCTCTGCAACTTTCCTTTAACTTTCTTCCTCTGCAATTTGCGTTTCTGCTACTGTAAATCCCTTTTTCCTTCTCTTGATTTTCGCTTCTCACTTCATTCCCATACTCTAATAATGGCTTCACTTGGTCGTACATACGCACCCCTTTTCAATGATGTTCAAAAGAAGTTACAGGAAAAGGGTTTTATCTTATCAATCATTCCTGATCAAGAATCTTCATCTATACTTTCTGCAAAATTGTTTTCAGATCATCAATGTGATGATCATAAAATCATAGTCTCGCTAGGGAAACTCCTCGCAGGACTCCCCGTTCCTCTATACAATCCCGAGATACCATTATTCTATGAAATCCTTGCTCATGAAAAATTCTCGCGAGCCGTTTATCGCTTGAGTGGCGACTGCATCCGTTTAATGCTTGAATTTGCCAACCGCGGCGCTGGTAAAGGATCTTTATATCCTGATAATGTCAAAGATCCTAGATTTGTAAATTTAGAGATAGCCGCTGAGAAGTATATTGTAGAGAACTTCTTTGAGAATTATACAGTTATAAATATGAGAAATGATAAATCTCGCTGGGGTGCTCGATTGAAGAAAAAGATAATGTTGATGCTGATAAATTGCTCATGCAAGATATTGACTGGCATTCGGGCAACAATAGTACACCTCGTCATTCCAAAGATGAGAAATGGTGGGTTGTTCCTTTATTTTTGAGTGGACCTTACATCGCAGGTTCACATGTTCTTCCTGCACACCTCGTGAATTATCATCCTTGGGAGTTTAAGTGGCCTGAGAAGACAAAAGAGGTATATTTCCTTTTTTCAATTTCGCTTTGCGACATTTTCTTCCTTTTTACTTATTAAACTTTCCAAAAATTTTAGATTGCCGAATGAGAAAGAAGTATAAAGAAGATCCAAAGGCGAGTACCACGGCGATACTCCGATCGCTCACGGATGAAGTAAGAAACATTTTCTTTTGTTATTCTAAACAATATTGTTGCCTCTGTTTCTTATCTTCATGCGTGTGCGAAGGTTGATGTTGAAGAAGCTGAAGCTGCTAAGGTTAAAGGCAAGGGTAAAATCACTTTCGCAAGGACAAGTCTTCTGCTCCGCTTTCTAAAAAAACGGAAAACCCATTCCTCTTCTCATTGTAGTTCTCAATCCAATGAGAGTTCTGATCAGGATGAAAATGTGGTTGGTATTTCCTCCACGAAAGAGAATCACTCGACTACTTCTGCTATGGCGCAATTGTCTAGTGTTTTTTCTGATTCCATGCAAGGAATGGGAGATGATCACTTATCTGCAACTTGCAAATCTCTCGCGAATATTTGCGATGCCCCGCTATTAGAGGATAATGAATCTTTTCGCGGAGTTTCCCGAACATTGACTTCCAGCCACTTGAATGCTCTCAATGCTTTGGTATATTCATATTCCTTTGCTTCTCTGTAATTTCTATTATAAGCTTTATCTTAACAATTTCTTTATTTTCCTTTATAGTCTGGGAGAGCTTCCTTTGTTGTTGCCTCAGATCTCGAGAAAAGACGCGACAACCTTGAAAAGAAAAATCTCCAACTTAAAGAGAAGATCCGAGAACTATAAATTGAGTTTGCGATGTCTCGCAAGAAATATGAAAGAATTCAACAATAGGAAACTGAATCTGCTTCTCAGAAGACTAAGATGTCTATTCTTCAAAGCGCAAAAACCAAAGAACTTTATGGTATAAAACTTTTACTCTTCAAGTCGTCTTTACTTTGTCAGCTACTATTCTTTGCCTGATTTATTATTTTCGCAGACATATATAATCTCTCTGAAGAAGCCATTCTTCTCCATTCATTTCCCGAGCCTATGGATAATGATGTTCTTCTCACCCATCTCAACGAGTCTTTAAGTAACTCGTCAAACAAAATTGATTCCCTTTCATTAAATGAACTTCGAACCAAATGTCGCCTCTTAGAGATTGAGCATAGAGCTAGTTTAGGTTTAGCCAACCGATTTAAACAAATGTATCTTGATTCCCATAGAAAAATCGAACTTTTAAGGAAGAAAATTAGTGGCCTTATAGATGAGAAAGATCGTATTGCTAATAAGGGTGCACAGGCATTAGCAACATTTCAAAAGTCTCTTCTCGAAGTACAAATTGAACGAGATGAATCTCTTCGTCAGAATGCTATACTTAATGAGCGAGAAGATCAAATCCGTTCGCTTCTTGTTATAAACAATGATGACGAATTCGCTTGGGCTGCGAAGGTTCTAGATAATGCCAGGAATGACTTAGGTGTTGATGTTAGTCTTCGTGTCGAGCATACTGCCTTGGTTAAAGACACGATATCTGACAGAGAAGGTTGTTTATTATACTTTACTACTCTTTATCTCTGTAGTACTGTTATTGTGTTGTTAATTCATTATCATATGTTTTGCAGAATCCGAGAAGAGATTCCAAACAAGGATTGAAGAACTCGAGTCTGAAAAAGGAGAACTCGCAGAAGGCCTTTCTCTTCGCAATAATAAGTATTCTAAGTTGAAGAAACAACGCAAGCTACAGATGGCAATTTCAACAATACTTGCGTTCGTTTCGCAATCAAACTATTGAAATGGTTTTCAATGATCACCGCATTCCTCTTAGTTCATATCCTTGTCTTCGCGATGTTATTCCCGAAGATACGCCTTTCTCGGATGTCTCTGATAGTGAAGCTAGCGAAGAAGAAGATTCTGGCGAAAGGAATGATGGAACTGAAGAATCTGACCAAGAAGAAGAATCCTCAAAGAAATAACTTCTTTTTCTTCTTTTGCTTCTTGTAATACACATACTCTTTCAATCTTCTTGGATTGTCAAATATGAATTCAATCTTCGTTTTCTTTACTTGCGCGTATTCGTCAAGCAATTCTTCTTTATAATTCAATCTGACCATCATTATGAATACATAAATCCATCATGTCGAAATGAATAACAACATTTTATCCTATTCATTCCCATACTTGCCTCTGTTATTCATTTTCAAATGAGTGATTTGACCAATTATATCTGAGTAATGAAATCTCTGACTTCATCCTTTATTATTTGTAACTCTATGATGGAACATAATCATTTTCGCAAGCTTACTCGCTTCCTCAATTGTATATATGTCTGTATCTTTAGTTATGTTGAAGTTCATTATTGCAACAAGATCGCAGGATGTCTTTACGAATGAAGAAATCCATTGATCTTGTCTTATCATTCTTGTGTGGTCTTATTTTGCCTTCCTAATTAAAGGTCTTATTTCGCCACCCCTCGTTGCGACAAAATCGCAGGACGTCATTACATTTTCATGTAATAACCCATTGACCTTGTCTTATCATTTGTTAAGTATTTTTGCCTCTGCAGGATATTTTATCTGCGACAATATGACAGGCTTAAATACTCTTGCGAGTGTGAAATCCAATGACATTGCCGTCTTTGCGACGAAATCGCAGGACATTTTTGCATTTTCATGCAAAAACCCATTGATCTCGCCTTATCCTTGCGTCAGTATTATTGCCTCTACAGGATCATTGCACAAATATGACAAGCCTAAATTTGCTTGCGAAAATAAAGTCTCATGACATTTGCGTCTTTTGACACTTATCAGCTCCCTAATGGATGGTGCCGCCCTTATCTTCTCCCTGGTTGCCCCTTCAAGGAGGCGTACATCGGCCATACAAGACTAGCTCCTCCAATCCGGTCTTAACAACAACTAGTTGTTTTCTCGACCTCTTATCCCTTATACCTATATGGCTTATGGTTACGAGACGCACCCTAAGTGGAGTTTTCTTCGGGCGAGTGCGGATATACCAAGACTTGCCAAGAATGGCCGAGACACTTCAAATGCCCCAGGCACTCTTGGCTCAACCGTGTACCCCGGCGCCTTGAGCATACACTGACTCCTTGGAAGAGACCCTCGGGCGTCCAACCAGGGTATAACCTTATATATATAGTTGGAAATCCAAGGTATCTCCCCCGGATAGGCTTTCATGGGCCCCAAATCTCCATGACTCAGGTTCCAGGAGCGGTGTAACCTTTCCCCTGAGCCATGTCAAGAGATACCCCCTTATATGACGCACTTTAGGTCTTACATTTGCCTCTTGCGAAATATCATTCGCGAACTAAGGTGTACGCCATAAAGGTTCGTCCCATTCACTCACTCTTTCATTTTTGTTAATTCATTCAATCATTCATTTTGTTTGCGAAGATATCGCGCAATCTTACATTGTTTAATCAGTTTTGTTTTTCAATTCTTCACTCAAATTGTCATACATTTTTGATGGCGAGATCCTCGCATATTTCTTTTTCAATTATTTTTTCTTCCTCTTACCCTTAACATGCTTTTGCTACTATTCATTTCTTACACTTTTTTCTCTTGCTACTCTCCGCCTCTACACCATTCAAATCTCTTAATGATTTCTTTCCATCATAATTTCCAACTGTTTTCATGCACTTGTTTCGCAATGTATCTTCTCCTCTTACATCAATGGCATCCACCATTAATCTTTCTCTTCTTTTATTATCTTTTGCATGTTGCTTCCAACCCTTTCTTTTCTCAGCTCTCTCTTCGCAGCTCTCCACATCGATCTCATAACATTTTTGTCCTTCCGTCCAATCTCCTTTTATAATTCCAACACCACTAGGATGAGGAAATTTTATACACTGATGATATGTTGACGCTACACCCAGAATGTCATGCAACCATGGCCTTCCAATCAATGCATTATAAGGGGATTCCACATCGACCACACGAGCGTAATATCAGTAGATAATCCTTGCAGGGGTATTCTCATATGAACTTCTCCTTTAGGCTTGTTTGTTGTGCCATTGAAACCATATATCTTGTATGTTGAAGGTATCAATTCTGCATCCTTTCCCCCCATAGTATTGTAAGTATGGTAAAAGAGGATGTTTACTGAGCTTCCAGTATCAATCAATATTCTATTGATCGCCCAAAGAATTCTCTCGCTTCATCGTCTTCGCCATCTACCGGTTTTGGATTAATTTCCAATTTTACAACCAATGGGTTGTCATGCGTCTCTTGCCTTCGGGAATCTCTTCTTCGTTGAAAGAAATAATCTGCATTTGCCATTCTTTTAACTGCGACATCTTCGCAATGTTCATCACTTCTTTATTATCAACATCCCTCACAAAAACCCTCTTTGAGTATATTATCATGAAAATCTTCAATTGTGCGATATGAGTGAACAATGGAGTTACAAAATAAATTTTTAGCTTTCGCCCCAACTTCTATTACGAACGTTTCTTTCCCCTTTGATGGTGGTGGTGGCAATTGTTGAACTTTCTCTTCACTTTTTAGAAAGTGATTCAGCTTTCCTTGATCAATCATTCTAAGGATGATTCTTTTTATGTTTCTGCAGTCATTCGTCAGATGTCCATGAAAACGGTGGTAAGAGCAGAATTCGTGACTTCTATCACTTGGTGGTGGTTCATTCCCATGTTCCATGGTGCAGGTATGTTTTCCATCAAGAGTATAGCTTCCCATATTTTTTCCACACTAGTATTCAGTGGTGGCATCTTAATTTCTTCCCATACTACTCTATGACGTCGCTGTCCTCCATGATAATTCTGTTTTTGACTTCCATAGGTTTCTTGCGAGTGATCAAGTCTCTGAATTTTGTTATTGCCGCCACGGTTGTAGTAGTTTCTTTCTCTTTCAAACTCTTCCTGATCTCGGCTTCCCATGGCTACTAACTTTGGCTGTTCATCATTTATCACTCTTTCTTGCTGTCCTTGCGAGGTACTCGCCACTGTGTGTATTAATTTGGGTAACAAACTTGCATTCGCAGCATTTGAACTTGTATTCGCAACCAGGTACGACTCCACCTCATTTTGCCTTTCTTCCAAAGCAATATATTCCTCTTGCAGTTCTCGCAGCTCCGTCATCGTGATCGTATTCTTGACTCTAAAAATTTGAATATATAGCAAATTGGTTGCGAACATAGCGTTTATAAATGATAAAATGAGATATCTTTCATCCACTCTTCCAGCCACCTCGCTACACATCGTCTTCCATCTCACAGTTAGGTGTCTTAAACTTTCGCCAACTCTTTGTTTCAGCCCAAATACATCTTCAATTCCTGGTCGCGAGGAGTTGTTACTTATGTATGCCCCTAAAAATATAGCTTGTAGATGGTTGAATGACGTGATGGTGTTTCTTGGTAAACCTTCAAACCACTTCAGTGCTTCCCCTGTTAAACTTGATGCGAAATATTTGCACAATATAGCGTCATGATTTTCCCACTGTAACATACATCTTACATACGCTTTGATATGTTGTATTGCGCAAGTTGTTCCATCAAAAATGCTGGTTAATGCAGGTAAATTGCACTTTGGGGGTATCCCACCTAATTGCACTTCTAGAGTAAAGGGGGTTTTTGCAGCTTCTTCGATTGCCTCATCCAATTGTCTTCTTCCTCCACCTCCTCTACTGTTCAACATTCCTCTCATCTCCGCCAACTCTCTTAAAATTTGTTCATTTACATCAGTGTTCGGATTCATTGGTCTTTTTAGCTCCGTTTCGTCCTTCGTTTCACGCCTATCTTGATTTTCTTGTTCAACATTCTCTTCTCTTCTTTCTCTCGCGACTTTCTCCTTCATCTCGTTCGCGAATGTGCACACCATTGTATCTATCGTTTTCTCTTCTTGGTTGTCTATCAACTCTCCTTTGTATTCTTTCATACTCTTCATTAATATTTCCATTGTTGCGATTTTGCTCGCGCCTTCTTTCTCGATTGTCATGATTGTTCTGCCGAATTGCTTCCTCCAATTCTTGTTCTTCCATTTCTCGCTCTCAATCTTTCCCTCTCGCGAGCTAAACGCGCTTGTTCAATATAATGTTTTTCAATGTCATCTTCAATTTCCTTTTGTTTCTTCGTGTTTCTCTCCCAAGTAATATTCTTCTTCCTTCTCCCCGATTTTCTTCATTAATTGGATCATTTCTGCCTCTTTGACGCGCCTATTTTCTTGATTTCCGTCATTTTGACCATTCTCAGATCTTCGGGACGTGGAATATAACGATCTTCTACTACTTCTCTTCCTTCACGACCTCCTTCGCCAAAACTTAGTTCCCTTTCCAAATTTTCTTCATTAACGTTTTGCTGCAGGTAATGTTTCTGCGAAGATTCTTGATCTGTTATTACTTCTCGATCTTCTATTTTGTAGCCTCCTATTTTCCATTCTTAATTCGTGGTTTTTCCTTGTTAAATTTGCGCGTTCTTCTGCTTCTAAACGCCTTTCTTCATGTATTGTTTGTCTCAACGTTTCTAATGCTACAATTTCTTCATTTCTATGAGCTGTTTCTCCCATTTCTTCTCGATTTCTCTCCTCTTGTCCATTATTCATCAGTTGTTGCACTTCTTCTCTTTCTTCCACAGAATCTGATCCCCATGTATGCACGCTCACCCTATCATAATCTACCACTCTATTCGGTACTGGTTGAATTGGTGGTTGAATTGGAACTTCTTCTCTATCTCTTGCGTTTATTCTTGATGGTTCACCTACTTCATTTCTCCTTTCTCCAGCTAATCTCCCACTTCTCCTCACAATTGTTGGTTGTTCTGATGCATTCCTTCTTCTAGCCATTTCTCAATTTTAGTAAATTGTTGAGAATTATCCGAAATTTCTTTCTTGTTACTCCTGATTCTTTCAATTCACAAGGTTGATCTTCTACTCATTCCCTGTTTCTAGCGCATATGTAATTGCAGGAAATCCCACAATACACCCCTCACAAGAATTTACTTTACTAATCCATTTGAAGATGAATATCTATATATTTTTATTGATTATCTTCTTGAAATGTTTACAAGGATAGATAGAACAGAGCTAAAGAAATTACAATCACTCTAGATTTTCTCTCTCCTAATGACTTGCTTAACAATCCAAAAAGAACTCCTCCTTACAACAGACTAATTCAACCCTTTATATAGGGTAATACACAGTGGATGACAGCTAAGCTGTCCTTTATTTTCGGGAATAACTCGCGAAGTGTCGCGAGTGTTATAAACATTTTTCCTTGCGACACTCCTAAATCTCGCCAAGTCTTCACATCTTTCTCACGTTAAACTTTCGTCATCTATTGCGTCATTTATATTTCTACCCTGCGACGCCTTCGCAATGTAGTCGTTTATTACTCTCGCGAAGTATTGATGTCACGATATTCTGCTCCTACACCTTTCTTAGAGATCGCCAGGAAAAAAAGGGTTTTCAAAATGAATAAAAGATGTGGGTTTTCAAAACAATTCGGAGGGTTTTTACCTTCCCACCATTCAAGGTGTCACAGGATTCTCTCTTCATTCCTACCTGGACACATGTGTGACCCACAAAAAAGCTGTTTATTATTGAGAGCAACTTCATAAAACCCTGTCTTGTGAGGCAGAGTCGAGACTTTTGATCACTTCGAACCCGAATTTCTTTCGATAAGGGATAGTTATTTCTCTCTCAACTTTTAAGGATGAGATTGTGTTCATTTATGTGTCTAACTTCTTATTACTAGTGTGCAGAATCTCTATGTCTTCTTAGCGTATTGGATGCTATCACTTCGGAGAACTAGTAAGTTGGAACAGTAGGTTTTGTGGGTATATCTCTAGTAAACCCTCACGAGACTATAACTCGTCCACTAGGGACACCTAGGGGTTCAAAAGCTTGTTATACATGCTAAGTGTGACCATAGCCTCGACGACACAGAGTTGTATGTATCCTTTAGAATTGTTTTGTTTGATTTGCTCGAGGACTAGCAAAGTCTAAGTGTGGGGGAATTTGATAGGTGTCTAAAGCACCTTAATATTTATCTATTGTTTATGCTTTCTTTGCTTAGTTTTCTTGTAAATTATGTATCTTATGTTTACTTTTGAGTTTACAGGTACTTTGAGTCATTAGGAGCAAAAGAAGGAAAAATCATTCATTTGGAACGAAAAGCGCATAAAGGTCAATTCAGGGTGAAGAATGAACTGTCAGTTTCCCACAACTGACAGTTGAACAAGAAAGAGAACAAGAAGTCAGTTCTCTGGAACTGACAGGCCAAAGATAACTGGGTGGTCTACATCAGGAAGCTGGGTGCATATAGCAATTTCAGTTACTACCAAAACTCAAGAATCAGATAAAATCATTTCTCTTTTATTTCTCCTTGGTGTCTGTATGAATGGCGGCTTCACTAGAACGAGGTCGAAAGAACTCGCTAAGGGCGATGGCTGATTGTTCGATTTGAAAGGGAGAATTTGTTTGATGTTCAAGGGTTTGACTGGATTTGAATTAACAACAACAAGATCGATAGGACACGAATTAGGGTTTCAATTGTTGCGAGAAGAACAGTTAGAGATGGGATTGTCAATGGCACTTCTACAGATCGAGAAGCAAAGAGTTTTTAATGAAGAAATTAGGGAAGTATTGATGAGATTAGTGATGGGTATCTTTGATTTCAAGACTGGTGCAGTTAATTTGTGAGAAATTTGGGTTTTATTTTGTAACAGAGAATGTTAGGGTTTGAGCACTGAACCGGAAAAATGGAGGAGATGAATTTGATGGGTTGCAATCATGGATAACAGGTACTTGCTAGTGGTTTGTGATTGAAGACATTTGTGGTGATTGTATTTGTTTACTGATGATGATGGATATATTTGGGAGATTATGGTGGCTGTTTTTACATTGCGATTCTTTGGTGATTGCGGGGAAACAATGGTTGTGCTACGTAAAATTGATGTCGGCTGGTGGGTATCTCGAGAAGAGATGGTGATAATACGATGTGAAGCAGCCGGTGCGGGTGAAAGCTCAAAAATGGGTCGTGCTGGTCAGTGAATTATGAACTGGTGTTGGTTGTTTGCAATTGCAGGTGGTACGAGGATGGAATTGAACATGGGAAATGACCGAGTACTGATTGGTGGTGTTTGAGTCTGTGGAACTGGGAATTACGGGCGCAGGAAATGAATTGCAGTTCAAACTGGCTCAGGTGATGCTGTTGTTCTGTGTTGAATGTATGAGCAGTTGGTGGCGGTATTAAGCTTGGTGATGAACTGGAGCTAGTTGCAAGTAATACAGCTGCAATGCTTGTGTTGTGGAGTCTCTAATCAAGAGCAGGTGATGGCAGTGAGTAGAAGATGAGTCTGCTGTTGATGAATTGGCAGAATTAGGTTCTGTGAAGCTCAAGGGAAAGAGATGAGGCCACTGTTATCGAATTGAGAAAGTGAGATTGAGATTAGGAATGGGTTTTAGTTGAATTAGGTATTGAGATTGAGAAAATGGGTCTTGAATTGGTGGTGCCATGTCACAGAAGAGGAGAAATTGAACTCAGGGAGGTTGTTCCCGTGAGCTAATGGGTCTGTGATTGAATGTTGGCTTAACTGTGTTGTTTTTGGCCTAACTGAATAGCTGGGAATGATGAATAGGTGATGAGTCTGCAGATGTTAGTCATGATCACCATGGCTGTGGCAGTAGAGCAGTGGTGGTGTTACTACGAAGGGTATCGCAGTTGGAAACTGGTTGTGACAGAACTGCAATTAGTTGTTGCTACTAGGGATGGTTTGAGAGTCGCAGAGATAGAGCTGTATAAATTACAAGGTCGCGGTGCTGGGTTTGAAAGGGGTTTGAAGGAGGATGTTGAAGCAAAGTTAAATGCAAGTGTAGTGTTGTAGCAGCAGGATATGCACGAGAAGACATGAAAGAATGCGGTGTTGCGGTGCGGTGTTGTTAAGGGTTGCGTAGTAGTCGAAATGGATGTTGTGTTGGATGGGAAATTGCAGAATAATGAATTACAAGTGCGGAGCTGAGTTTGAGAAGAACAGTGATGTTGTGTATATCTAATTACAGGGAAGTTGGTTTGGTCAACTGTGGGAAGTTAGTCAAGAGTATGGGGATGGAGATGTAGTCATGAGTGAGAGCTAGGTAATGCTTGTTCGGTGAGAGTTTGAGCTAAGCAAGAGTTGAAGATAGAGCTACGTCAATGAAGACATGGTGGAGTACAATGGGTTTAGATCGTAGTCAAGGCACCTGGTGGTGCACAAGAAGATAAAGCTACTGCCGATGGCGAGAACATGGAATTGAGACCAAGTGAAAGCTACAAAAAGTGAATGGGAGAGTACAGGTCAGTTGAGCTGAATGCTGCAGGAAGTGGATGCAATGCAGATACATGAATGGAGAATGTGCTTTGTTAAAGAAGATGATAGAATTGTGTGCAACGATTGGTGTTAAGAAGCAACGAGATGATATGAATCCATGACATGGGTTCTGGTGCAGTTGAAGCTACATATTGTTGAGTTAGATGCATGCTTAGGATATTGTAGTTGGCTGTGATGCATGAGAATGATTCGGTGGTGTCGCTGCCATGGGTACTGTTGAGTTGCAGCTGTGCAAGGATGTTACAGGTGAGAGTCAAGAAGCTGAAGCTGCGATGAAGTAGAATGCCCGAGAGGTTTGTCTTAACTGGCCAGATTTAGGAGATGGTAGTGTATGGACTGCGTTTGCGAGCAGAGGAGCACCAGCTGGTTATGTTGCAGTGAATAAAATGGGTTATATGGAATGTGTATATTGTGCATGGAAAGAGCAGAAGTGTAAAAGGCCTGAAATTAGCCTGGATCGGTCAGAGTACGATGAGTTGACTCACCGTTTCAGGTGGCTGACTCAGATGGACCTGGACCTGTATATATTGGGCTTGATTCCTTGGTTGTTTCAGAGATGGTTTTTGGCAGATGGCCGTGACCTAAACAGAGAAGGGGTGGACAAAAAAAGAAAAAGAGATATAAAAGGAACCTCTCTACTCTATCTTATGGAATCTCATCTTCTAGTTTTGTTTCTAGGGTTTACAACATGATAGAACTTCTTTTTCTCCTTGTGATGAACTCCATTAACATGAGTACTTAATTTTATTATTGGTTATGGATTAGTTGGATTTGACAAAGCATGTTTCTTGTCCAATAAATTATTTTTCTCTCATATTATCGATTATGATTCACCATTAATATTGTTACATGATTTGAATGTTTGTTTAGTCGAGTCGCCAATCGATTGAGTTTGCTTTCACATCTAATGATATATTAGGATTTGTTATACGCAAAAGTGATAAATTCCTGATTACAAGTAGCATAAATATGGTTATAGCTTGTAGTGATGCATCCTTGTAATCATATGTGAACCATAACCTTTGTTAAATCGGATTAGTGCTTTTACACGTTCGATTTCTTTGGTTGGCCTGATTTCATAGAAATTAATGCATCTAGGGATTAAACTTGAATAGTGCTTTTACACGTTAGGTTGTTCTCTTAGATAGATTTCATATTCGCATATTTTAATGTGTCTGTTGATGACAAGAGGAAATTAGCGGGATATTCTTGCGATCAAGGTATCCTAGGGCCTTTGATAAAAGTTGAGATTAAATATCAATTCTAGTTATTATGACAAGAGCATGTGGTAGGCTTGGAAAAGATGCCTACAATTGTAACTGCAAGTGCACAGTGTTGTTTTGCAACACATGGCAAGCATGTCGAACCCACAGAGACTTGGGAGTGCTAGATTGATTCTATGGTCTTTACTATACTGATTCCAGGAGAACGTAACAACAAGGGGTTTTGGGTGTGTTGTGTCGATACGACAAGATGTCGATGAAGATTATAACAGTAAAATGAGGATGAACTACGAATAGTGAGAATAAGGGCACTAGGATTGTCAAATCCACCACTAATTCATGTTATGTATTCAACTAGTTTGAGTATTCTTGTTCCTGTGACAGATAAGGAAGATGTGTCAATTCTATCACTTATCTAAGGAGTTTCACCAAGAGATAATTCAATTATCAGCTAAAGTATCAACCCAGAGCACTAATTGTCTAGTTAAGCACAACTAGTAAAGGGATTAACAACAATCTCTAAGACATGAGCTGAAGCACAATCAACACAGTTTTATCCTAACTACAATGGATACCTGGAATTCATTGTGAGAGCAAAGCATTGAAGCACTAGAATTGAAACTATCTTACTATTTAAGCATTCAAGAGCAACTCAAACAAAGTTTAAATAGCATAACAGAGAATTATGGTTTCATTTAAATCCTAGCAAATGGAATTAGAACATATTAAACATGATAAAGCACAACTAAACTCTACTAACAATTAAAAATTTAAAATTCCCGGGCGTTCTTACACATAGAAGAAATCTATTTATACTAAAACTTCTTTTCTAACCCTCAAAATCAAAATTAAATGCAAACCCTGTTCATCCAATTGTCTGAATCGATTGTTCCCTCTTCCAGTTCGGCTCTGCAACTTCATTAACTCGCTGTTGGAGAAACCCTTGCTTTATCTATCTCAAACCTAGATTCTAGGGTGACCGAGAAGAAGCTATGAAGGATATAGCTAAGAGCTAGGAGGCGGAGAGAGGCGGGCTGTGCGGGTGGTTGTTGTCGGGAGAAGGAGGTGGTGCGGGTTCTGCGAAACCGGTCGGGGGAGGAGATGGGAGCTCTGGTTTTGCCGGGAAGAAGAAAGAAGAAATGAAGGTGGGGAGTGTTTAGGCTCTTTGCTTGGTTAGGTGAAGGTGGTAGTTGGATATGATGTGAGCGGGAGCGTGACGTTGATGTCTTGGGCGAAGAAGCCGTTGGATGCAGCTACTAGATTCAATCTAACGGCTTAGGAAGGAGGCGGGTTTGGATTCGGGTTATGGGTCGGATCTTGGATAGCTCAGGCCCATATCTTTTTAAACGGGTTGCTACTTGTCAGGTTGCAACTGATGCGCAAGCGGGTGGCAACTTCTCTTCCATAGTCGCTAGTCTCCAACTTTCTGCTCTTTTGGCTCCTCAATTCGTCCAAGCTTTATTTAGCACCTAAAAACACAAAATTAATTAGTACAAGTATTTATTCTTGAAAACAAAGAAAATACAGAATTTGGGATAATATATGAATTTAAAGCACAAAAGATGAGTTAAATGCCAATAAAAAGGTGTAGAAATATGCAATATTTGGCACTCATCAAATACCCCCAAACTCAATTTTACTTGTCCTCAAGTGAAACGAAAATTAAGAAATCCTATCTATACCACCTGTCGCCGGTCTCTCGAATGCATTTAGCGTATGCACTAAGCCTTTAAACCCCTAGGTGTCCCTAGTGGATGAGTTGTAGTCTCGTGAGGGTTTACCAGGGTGTACCCACAAAACCTTCTCCAACTTCGGAGCGTAAAGAGAGTCTCAAGCATCCAAGGAGCTATGAGGACATAGAGTTTCTGCATGCTAGTAACACGAAGTTAGAACTATTAAAGAACGCATTCTCATCCCTGAAGAGTTGAGCGAGAAATAACCATACCATATGAAAGAATTCGGGTTCGAGAGTGATCACAAGCCTCGACTTCGCCTCACCAATAGGGTTTTATGATAATTGCACTCAAAAAGACCGCTTTTTAGTCTCTCATGTGTGCGGGAAGCAATAAAGAGAGAAATCCTGCACACGTTGAAGGTGAGAAGGATAACCTTCGAAATAATTTCTCGGAGACTCCACATAATGTGGACAAAAAGAATCTTTTTCTGATGATCTATAAGAAAGGAAATCAACCATTAGCAAGGATGGGAGTACTCACTTACCTTCACATCCGATCGGCAATTAACACCACTCTCATAGCATTCATAGAAATGTCTTCAATCTTCGGTCTTCGGTCTTCAATGTTGATGATGAACTTCTGAACTTCGCAAAAACTTGACAATTTGTAACTTTTCTCTTCAATTTCCTTGTTGCTTGGAATTTTCTTCTTGAATTCTTTTTCTTTACCATGGTGGTATCAAAACTAAACTGGAAAATAAACTACATTTTTTTTTTTTTTTTTTTTTTTGAAAGTAAAAACATGAAATGAAAATAACAACAAAAACAATGAAACTACTAACTCCATGGATGAAGGACTTTATCACTCAATTCTTCACAACTTGTATTGTCTTGAGTTCATAAACTTCACTAATTCTCATCTTATTTTCTTTTCTTTGAATTGTTGCATGTAAACCTTGGACTATTTCAACTTTTCTTCAAATCTTCTGACGTTTCTCTGCTCGTTGACGATGATGTGTTTCTATGGATCTGTTGATGTTGTCGCGAGGGAGAGAGTGGTGTTAAATGCTAATCAAACTACAAGAAGGAGTTTTCATCTTTAGACGTCATCCTCATGATTGACAAAATTAGCACTCAAGAGATCAATAATAGTGCTGAAAGTGGTGCGAAGTTGGGTAGCTCACCATTCCTACCCGGAATTGACGTACGGTGACACACACTCTAAAAGCTTTTCTAGAAAGTCACAAAATTGAAGGTCGGTGCCTCGCTTGATGTAAAAATGGGTAGTCTCCACTATGGGTGATCACAATTCTACTACCAAATATCTTTGCAACACCTAATTCGCCCTCCGACGTGGTTAAATCCAACTTTAACGCTCTAATCCACTAAGAAACCCGATTGTGTTCTCCAGTACTTCCAAGTTCAGTTATTTCGGTCAGACTCTCTATGTAAACATAGCTAGAAGCATGCTAGTGACTCTAAGATCTCTAAAAGTTAGAGGTTTATATGTACATATTTACAAAGAGTTTTGAAAATTTTGAAATTTTTGAATTTTTTTTTTTTAACAATAGACTAAAAACTCTATATGCAAAACACACCCCCAAACCTAAATCTAACATTGTCCTCAATGTTTCAATGGATGATAAGAATTTAAACAAAACATACCATGAGAACTATCTTTGATAAGAGAAAAGGAAGAGATTACCTGTATGTCGCCAAAAGCAAGATTAGAGCTTCATTAGTCAAGGCTAGAATCCAACATTCTCAGCTGAGATCATATTGGATTAGCATAATATGTACCAAAGAAGACTCAACCGATTCAAGATAGAAGATGTAACATTACCTACTGGATTATATACAAGAAAAATTCACCATACACCAACAATCTAAAGAGTTGAGGATCAACCCAAAAGATGATATGCAGAAACATCAACAGCCTTACACATATATAACATGAGAGTGAAAGTAAGACTGCATATGTGAACGAGTTACCCCTAAACCAAAAGTTGGCAACATATGTGTTTTTGAGCACAAAATCCTGCAATTTTAGAGGTAGATCATGCACAAGGTCTAGTTCAAAGTGGACACTTTTAGGAACGGGTAGAGATACACATTCCAACTGTGGCTCTTCAAAGGTATTGTACTTAGCTACAAAATAGTCCAAGAGGACTTGGGAGGCACACATTTCTAATCCAAAGCTTGGAGCTGTCCACAAAGTGGGTTTGACAACCTCTCGGCTGACATTAAGACAATCATGTTGTGACTTAAGCAAGAAATCAGATTTGTCTAAGTTATTTTCATTTGTATCATTACATGATTCAACTCTCCCTAAGTCAGAAACAAGTACAACATCATGCTCATGTTCATAAAACATTTCAACAAGCTCCAGTTCATAATCATCATCATCTAAAACTTCAGTTTCATGCATAGGGATATCACAAGAAACTTCACACTGTGACCTAGGCCGAGAATCAGACACATCAATTATATTTTCATGCATTGAATCATCTGTGTTAACAGACAATTCAGCTATCCCTAGGTCAGATGCAAGTTGTGTATCATGCACACTTCCACAAAACAATTGTTCAATCCCAAAATCCATATCAATATCATCCAAAATTTCAGAGTTACGGATGAGAAAATCAGAAGAAACATCATTTTTCGGAGTCGCAACAAAGGAGTCTAAGGTTACAGTAACAGAAGATTCCACAACAACATTTTCAGAGTAAACATGCTCTTCTAACATTAAATCATTATCATCATCATCATCGTAACAAGGATGCAATGCCCCATTCAAAACCATAGTGTCCTTATTCCATTCATGTACCTCTAGATTAAGTTCATATTCAATATTGGTTTCCTGAGTAGAAACATAAACACTATTTTCAAAATTTACCTCATTAGGAATAACAAACATCTCATCATGAAATTCCTTCATTTCTTCACTTTGTAAATGAATCAGGTTCATTTTAAGGATCATATTAATTTGTTCAATGGAGGGAGTGTCTTCACTAGTGGGTATCCTTGTCTCATATGGATATTCAATACATGGTTGTGCATGAGGTTCACTAGAGAAGGGGAATTCAGAGGTGTTGCTATATGGATGATCATGCAATGCTTGCAATTCAAATCTAGCATTATTTTGTTCAATGAGTTTGATATTTTCCATCACAGTTGCATACAAGAGCTCGAGGGGAGTACAAAATTGTTCAACATCCCATGGTGGTGGATGATACATGTGTGGATAATTATTAGGGTTTTTGCATATTGAGGCTCATGACCTAGAAAAGGTTCATAATAATCCCTAAAATTATTAACATCATGGTATGTGGGGGGTTCATAATGTGAAGCATGCCCGTACGCAAGTTCTCTAATTGATTTTTGCGATGATTTCTCATCCCTAACCCCATTCAAAATCCCGACATGCCGGCAATCAATTTGAACTCAAAAAGAAACAATCATAGCATAGCACACATCAAGCATGTTATAGCACTCAAACAGACCAACGATTTCTCAAAACAGGAAGTTAAGCTCATATGAATCAAAAGCTAGTTTTTCGAATTGTGCATATAGATTCAAAATGTTGCACTTTGATCGGGTCAAGGTGCAATTGCACAACTCGAGAAGGTAGCAACTTGGTTGGGGCTGTGTATGCGGACTCAAGTATGTTTGAAATTCAAATAGCGCGAGAGAACACAACAGATTCAAGAAAACATGCTCTCACATATCAAAGAATCATACATGTGTACACAGATTGAAAATGTTATACTACTTAGACAAGTAGTAATGCACTGAGCACTGAGAAAAGCTTAAGATTTCAGCAAGCAACAATTTTATTCAAATGTCACAAAATCAAGCAAAAATTCCGGATGTTATAGGATTGAGCAATACTCAAAGAAGGTAGCTAGTTTAGCATGCATTCATTCCAATAAGTTTAATAACATCACTCAACATGTTATGGGTGTCGGACATATGTTGCGAGGTTGTTATGCACAAGAACTAGTTCAAATAAGCAAAAATTCTATTCGGATTTCACGAGATTATGCAAAGGTACCACAGTGCACAAATTCAAGATATTGCGGGGGTTGGGTGACTAGCTTGGCGGTGATCATGGCTCAACAGATTCAACTGGTCAGCACGCTACTCAAGTTTCACAGATCATGCGCAAAGGTACCAGGGTAGCTAGTTCAACAAACTCATTCAATAATAATAAACTCAGCTAGCTCTAGGAACCAAACTACGCACACAGAACTGATATGTACGTGCAAATCAGACGAGCAGCAATGCACAACTCAGGGAGGTAAGAATCGGTGTGTCTCAGATATTAGGTAGCATACAGGGCTCAACAAAAACATCAGGTAAACATGCTACTCAAGTATCACAGAATTATGCCTTTGCACACAAATTCAAAGATGTAACACTGATCATCCAAGACACAAATGCACAACTCAGAGAACTAATGCTTATGATAATGACACTCAGTTTCAGGCAATATAGGAAGACAATGCTCATGAGAATTGAAAGGCTGGCCCTAGAATTTGTGTACACAGCTTTGTGATGCTGCACTTCAGACAAGCAGTGATGTGCCAACTAGGAAAGTAATGCTTATAGGAATGACAACAAGATTCAGGGATAAACGCACACAGGCACGAGTTCTGCTGAGATTAATTGATGCACTCAAGACAAGATTGGTCAGGAAACTAGTTTACCAGGTGAACAAGGTATAGTACTCAAGACAGGTTAACAAAAATCCAGAGATGGATAGTTTGGACAATGAGGTTATGAATTTAGCAAGCAAACATTTCACTCAGACAATACTGAATTATGCTTATGGTTACCGAAATTGAAAATCAGTAGTGAACACTATTTCAGCAGTCGAAGCAATTACTTGAGACAGACATCAAGTTTGAGAATACAATACCGCCAGTATAAAACTGGGTTTAGGCAATTCCACAAATTGTGTTGCTCCTCTTTCTGTTTTTCCCTTAGCTTGTGTTTCAGTTTCGCAGGCACCTCCAGCACGACACGGGGAGAATACCAACAAACTGGTTCTGTTGCCTCCTTTCCTTGAGTTGCTGCTTTGGTTTCAAAGGTACCTGGTTACTCAAAAGAGACTGTCAGGACCTCGAATTGTGTAACTCAAAGCAAAGACAAGGAACTATCACTATTGATTAGAACTGGATGTGAAGAATATACAACATAAATGAAATTTTGAAACTATTATGCTGAATTGTTAACCAGGACAGATTAAGCTCATCGGAGGTTGCGCAGTTACAATGGAACATGTACAAGAAAATGTTAGTAAACTGATTGAAATAACAAGATGAAAAGCTGCAGACCTCAGTAACACCTACTACCTCGCAAGTCAGTTAGCACAATAAGAAGAGCAGAAAGTTCAGGATGGATGCGGCATCACAGTTGAGTTGGGAACAAATCAGGTTTGCAGATTCAATGTTCAAGTATACCAAGCAATACGAATCTACAGATTTTGTGGCAAGGCCTAGACTGGGAAACATGCAGTAATATGATAACAAAGATCAACTAATGGAACTATACAGATGGACTAACTTAGTTACATAAGGTATTAAGAATCTAAGTTATACTACTGATTAAAACCTGAACAGATATATATACAGCCTACAGATGCAATTATGCGAGTCACAATGGAATGATAAAAACTACAGCTATAACAGATGGTTATGACTACTAAGTTCCACAATAATACCACAGATAAGTTCAACAGAAGACAGACTACACTAACAACATGAAAACAAGAAAATCTAAACACATATATACACGGTTATACTAAAAATCAGTAAAGTTAACAATTAAGCAACACACCACTACCAAATCCCCGGCAGCGGCGCCAAAAACTTGGTAGGCTTGGAAAAGGTGCCTACAATTTTAACTGCAAGTGCACAGTGTTGTTTTGCAACACATGGCAAGCACAGGGCGAACCCACAGAGACTTGGGGAGTGCTAGATTGATTCTATGGTCTTTACTATACTGATTCCAGGAGAACGTAACAACAAGGGGTTTTGGGTGTGTTGTGTCGATACGACAAGATGTTGATGAAGATTATAACAGTAAAATGAGGATGAACTATGAATAGTGAGAATAAGGGCACTAGGATTGTCAAATCCACCACTAATTCATGTTATGTATTCAACTAGTTTGAGTATTCTTGTTCCTGTGACAGATAAGGAAGATGTGTCAATTCTATCACTTATCTAAGGAGTTTCACCAAGAGATAATTCAATTATCAGCTAAAGTATCAACCCAAAGCACTAATTGTCTAGTTAAGCACAACTAGCCAAGGGATTAACAACAATCTCTAAGACATGAGCTGAAGCACAATCAACACAGTTTTATCCTAACTACAATGGATACCTGGCATTCATTATGAGAGCAAAGCATTGAAGCACTAGAACTGAAACTATCTTACAATTTAAGCATTCAAGAGCAACTCAAACAAAGTTTAAATAGCATAACAGAGAATTAGGGTTTCATTTCAATCCTAGCAAATGGAATTAGAACATATTAAACATGATAAAGCACAACTAAACTCTACTAACAATTAAAACCCTAAAATTCCCGGGCGTTCTTACACAGAGAAGAAATCTATTTATACTAAAACTTCTTTCTAACCCTCAAAATAAAAATTAAATGCAAACCCTGTTCATCCAATTGTCTGAATCGATTGTTCCCTCTTCCAATTCGGCTCTGCAGCTTCATTAACTCGTTGTTGGAGAAACCCTAGCTTTATCTATCTCAAACCTAGCTTCTAGGGTGATCAAGAAGAAGCTATGAAGGAGATAGCTAAGAGCTAGGAGGCGGATAAGGCGGCTGTGCGGGTGGTTGTTGTCGGGAGAAGGAGGTGGTACTGGTTCTGCAACTGGTCGGGGGAGGATATGGGAGCTCTGGTTTTTGTCGGGAAGAAGAAAGAAGAAATGAAGGTGGGGAGTGTTTGGAGTGTTTGGCTGCTGCTTGGTTAGGTGAAGGTGGTAGGTGGATATGATGTGAAGCGGGAGCAGCGACGTTGATGTCTTGGGCGAAGAAGCCGTTGGATGCAGCTACTAGATTCAATCTAACGGCTTAGGAAGGAGGCGGGTTTGGATTCGGGTTATGGGTCGGATCTTGGATAGCTCAGGCCCATATCTTTGTAAACGGGTTGCTACTTGTCAGGTTGCAACTGATGCGCAAGCGGGTGGCAACTTCTCTTCCATAGTCGCTAGTCTCCAACTTTCTGCTCTTTTGGCTCCTCAATTCATCCATGCTTTATTTAGCACCTAAAAACACAAAATTAATTAGTACAAGTATTTATTCTTGAAAACAAAGAAAATACAGAATTTGGGATAATATATGAATTTAAAGCACAAAAGATGAGTTAAATGCCAATAAAAAGGTGTAGAAATATGCAATATTTGGCACTCATCAAAGACATGTTAGTGAATGAAAGCAAAATCCTTAACCAATATCTTTCCTTGTTTGATTTGATTTGTTTATTTCTTTGTTTGCTTTTATCTTACTTTTAGTTTATAAAAATCAGAAAAACCCCCCATTGTTTATATAGAAAACCGAAACATATTGACAACCCTAGTTCTCTCTGTGGGAACGATCCTTTCTTGCCATTGCTTCATTATATATTTTGAGTAGTAAGAAAGTGTAATTTATTTTTGACGCCTACGACAGCGATCACTGAGTTTATCTCGCTTACCTATTTCTCGAAATATGTGTTGGTAAGCTTTCTCTTTGGCCAAGTTCAACTTTACTAGTGACGAAAGTCATATTAGTTTCAATTACTTGAAAATCGCTTTGACGAAAAATAGTTTGTGAACACCAACTATATAACGTCCTCTAAGAATGTTTCAATGATTGAAATGAGAGTTTAGAATATATAACCTTGGTTGGATATAAACAGTGTGAGGCAACTCATACATGTGTAAGTCCAATATTCTTGAACCAAAGTATGTGTACTTTGCTACTCAGGATAACCGGAACTAAAGTCCGCGTACCAAGTACGCGCACTGCCGGAAGTTCACATCCCGTGAATTTCTGTTGGAGTTTGTGAACTGAAAACAAACTTAATCCGGGTACTTAAGTCCGCGTACCAGTATGCGTACTTAAGTAGGTTATTTTCTAAAACCAGTTTAATTCGTGAACTAAGACATTTATATATTAAGGAATGCAATCTTTGCAAACCGTGGCTATAATGTTCATGAATCGATTCGAGTGAATCAAAACTGTTTTTGTTTCGATTGTGTCTTGTATAATTCCGTGAGATCTAAGCAATTGAACAACTCTCTAACTAGTTCATTTGAGTCATTTGAACTAGTTGTGGTAAAGAAGAATAAGGTTGATATGAAAGTGCTCATATGGCTAACCTATGGTTAACTACTGTTGAACCAACGACTTGTACACGTTGGTATGATTACTCAAACCTAAATGAAGTTACATTTTATCACTACAACAAAAAGCGCTATAGATTACACACTAAAGATTACAATTTATGAACACTTATGGTCTTTTTAGGGCTAAAACTTAAAGACCATTGACATTATAGTGTTTGTGATCTTAGATATAAAGGCCTTCCAATACATCTCATACATTTTAAAAAGTGTGATCATACAACTGGCCATTTGACCACATTCAACCTTATTTTGTGATCAAAAATATGTACATTTAAAAAATAATTGCTCTCGGCGTGGCTCGAACACGGGACCTTCAGGCTTTTACATACTATATTACGGGAAATAAAGAATGCCCACTTAATTTTTGGGGTCCAGTAGCAGAACCAACTACTCCTCGAATTCTCAGTCAACCTCTAATTTCATTTTCTCTCTGAAAACTCTCCATGTCTCTCTCCCTCATCTCTTGAGTTTTCTTCAATTCATAGAGAATTCAAGTGATTATTTCGAGTTTTCGTTGAAATCGTTAATTTCATTTGGATTCCGGTAGGATTCTACTGGTTTCCCCTCTTGTTTGAATTATATATGGAGTCTGATTCGAAATTGAAGTTGGGATTTCAAATTAGGGTTTATTTTTTGGTTATTTTGATTTTTATTTCAATGTCGCTTTTCTGCAGACGTATGCGATCTAAACATGGAGTGAGATTTTGTTTGGAAGATTGGTGAAGTTTGATTTGGTATTACAGTTGAAACTCTAAATCTGTCTCTGCTTTGTGTGATTCGATTTAGGTTTTGTTAGATGTAAAATTTTTGTTCATAAACTTGCTTTCTATTACTGAGAAATAGCATCAAGAATGATGATGGGAGACCGTTGAATGTCTGGAAACAGGGAAGCAGAGATGTAAGTTTTCTCCGTTGAGATTGGGAAAAACCAATATCACCAGTTGGTTTGATTACTTCCGGAGACTATAGGTTAGAATTAGTTTCTTTATTGTTTTTTGTTTTTGAGTAAGTTATTTCTCTTATTTTCTTTACTGTTTTTTTTCTTGGATGTTAGAAGTAGTTTATAGTTTTGAATTATGATGTATAATGATATAGATCTATGAATTAAAGATGTTTTCAAAAATTGCTTGTTTAATTTGTGAAATCCTTAGTTTATAAATGTCATCCATCAATTCAATTGCAGAACCTCATGGCGACAGTGTTATAACCTACAAACCTTTGGATGTCAGGAGCAGGACATTGTATAAAGAACAACGATAATAACTATGTTCTTGTCACAGTTGATAGATTTTCATATTTCGTCTTTTGGGTGTATGTTATGTTATAGAGTATCCGTATCTTTCCCACTTCTCGTACTTGGCTCACTAATGCTACTGTTGGCATCTCAGGTCTTGCGATTTACTGGATTTAGCGGCGGGAAATCAACTGCGGATATTGGTGTATGCAATGGAACTAATCCGTACTCAGTTGCGGTAATGAAAATCTTGATCCCATTTTGTAATGTTTTAATTCAATTTTAAGGAGTCATGTTTAATGTTTTTGTGTGCCACTAACCACTACAGGCTGAGAAAACCTATAGTTGGTTATGGTACGTAACTTTGCCCAGTTAGCCCTTCCATCTTAGTCGTTGGCCTCAATCTCTGTATACCATAGAGACGCAAGACGTTGCTCATTTTATTATGTTTTTTCATACGGTTTAGTTTAAAAATAATTACCGAAGGGTATGATGATTGATTAGTTTTTTTTCCATGGAAAATCCAAGCCTAACATTATCCAGAATCATTTGAATTCCGCAGAACCATTAGGTGACGGTGTTGCTCCAATAAGTTTCAAATGTCAACAGCAGGGAGCCTGAGAACGGATGGTGGAGAGGGAGATGGCATTGTAGAACTAGGAAAGTCTGTCTTTCTAACTTTTGAGTTGTAGAGGGATATGGTGAAGTGAAACTGCAGACCAAGAGGAAGCCTAAAGTTTGGTGTTATTATGTAGTGGCTGACCAGTTTGCAGGTTTCTCACTTCTATACTACTTTCAAGTTCTTGTTTTTATCTTTGAAGACGCATTTTTTGGTTTCTAAACTAGCATAGAAATTAATGTATAAAGTGTTGATGAATCGGAGCTGCTAAAAACATGAATGGGTTATGTTCTTGGTCGGTCCTTGTATCACCCATGGAGTTTGTTTTTAGGGTGAAGTTATATTTAAAGGACCTTAATAAGCCTGCCTGATGCAAGTTCATTTAATCTTCTCTCCACAACTATAGCTTACAAATGTTCAGAACATGGGGTCTTATTTGTTTTTCTCTCTACTTCTTTAACATAAGTGTCCATTTTTATGTGCAGTTGTATGGAACCCATGGGATAAGAAAGCTAAGGCATTGGCAGATTCTGGGAACGAGGATTACAAGTCCATGTTATGTGTAGGATTCTTGTGATACAAAATTTATCTTCTTATTTGTTGCTCTGGAAATGAGTCTGGGAGATGTAATTTTTGAAACCTGTTTTGTTTCTTGGTTCTTCGGGTCTCTTCTGATGCTGAGACTGTCCGAAATGACTCTTCTAATGAGGTTATTCATATCAATGCCAGGGCTGCTGTGGTATCTGTCATTGTTCCACCGGTCTTACTGATGCTACTGTACTTCTTTATGTCTGTGTGGTTCTTGCACTATTTTTCATCAGTGGAACTGAGGCATAGAGTTTTTTTAGAATTTCGTCCTTACTTTTTTGTTTGATTGTTTCGTAAAAACTTGATTAATTGGTTGCATCCATCACTGAGACATTAGTGTCATAAGTATAAGACCTTCTTACTATGTCTACTTTTTATTTTTGCATTTAATGTTTGGAGAGGTGCAGTTAGTAATAATTACATTGACTGGAGGTTTTATACATTATGAATATGTTTTTCACGGAATGGTGTAAAAATAAGGTCATTCTGATGTCTGCAATGCAGGCTGGCAAGAAAGTGGTGCAGGAGGAAGCTTTGACAGCTCTCTGTTATCTTTTGTTTCACTTGTGGCATCTGTCTCTGTTTGGCATGTTACACGTGCATCTGTAGGAGCAATTTCAAAAATATTATGATGATGTTATACCTTATCTCAAAGCTATCTTGTCAAATGCCACTGAAAAGTTTAATTGTATGCTCTGTGCCACATTTAAAATTTTAACAAGAGCATAATTGATTTCTCATGGAAACCAAGCAAAGCTCTAAAAGCAATATCACTGATTACTACTACTACTTAGTAGACTATAGAGTGCTAGAAAATCTTTATATCTTGGTGATGCAAGGAACTTTATTTCTGTTGGTGGCGGCATTACCGAAGTTCGAAGGTTACCTTGACCAAGGTAAACCATTGCTCCTGTACTTTAATTTTTGTTATGCTTCTTGTTTTTCTTCTCTTCCCTCTTTTTATGGTCAATATGGTATATTCTTATTTTTACGTGTATTTGATTTGCCTGCATAGCTTGGGAGTAAGAATTCTATGCTATCTATTGAACAAGTACCACGTACTCCTTTTATAAGTCGAACTCCAAATATGATTTTTGGAATGGAAGTTTCTTATCGGTCACCAGTTCGATCAGATGTGCCATCCATTGCTGCTGTAAATCTTTTGTTTTATTTTTGTATCTCCTTGTATTGGATTATCCTTCTATAAACAAATTGTTGGTGCTTGGCTGACATGGTGGTAAAACTGCTGGATTTTCCAGGTTATTAGTTCTGGCTGTTGGCCCTTGATTTCAAGGTACATGACATTTTACGTACTCAATCCCTGGGAGAGGACATGACCCTAACATGAAAATTGTTCCCAAGTAAGTTAGTCATTTTCCTTCGGATAGATAATACTTGTTTCTTGTTTGCTAGATACACTTAAATCTATCATCGAAAGAGAGAAAAAAATGTCAATTCTCGCTAGGGTACTTGCTGTCTTTCTCATCTCGGTTCATCAATACATCCAGCGGTAGAGGTCCGTGTATGTCCCTATTGTATTTCTAAATTTTATTAAGAATGCGGTCACTTGTACAAACTTGTTTTCGTGGTAACTAGGATTATTATTCAGCTTGCGGGGTTGTGAAGGCTTGCTGCAGAAGAAGTCGTACAAAATACTCTCCATTAGTCTCGATGTTGTCATGGATTGTACAAGTCTTTGGATTTTGAGATTTAGCATCATTCTCTAGTGTTAGTGCGTGGTTGACACTATTTGCTTGATCTTACTTGTAGTGCTTAAGGGAATAGTCTAAATGAGCTTGTTCTGATGTTAAGGATCTGTGTTTTGGTACCCTTGATTTGAGTTGAACAAGTAGACTCTGCAGAAATGTGTAATTTTTCTATTTTCTTGTCCAGAAATGAATTTGATTCAGACGCAATGGATTATAATTTTTCTATTAGCCTTTTAGATTTTGTTTGTCAGTTTTGAATTTAAATTACAGGTGCAGAAATGGAATGGACTGTTTTTATAGGGTAAATTTGGGTTAAAAACTTATAGGAAAAATCACAACTTTTAAAACCTTGTCTTTAAAAACCTTGTCTTTAGATCTCAACTTTTCAAAACTTTATGTTATTTGCTTAGGGTAAGATCACACTTTTCAATGCAGGAGGGTTGTTATCTATAGATCACCCTTTAGATTATACTGGCAAATATCACATACAGCCAATACTTAGATCACATTTTTTAAGAATGATCCATGTATGTTTTTGTTGTAGTGTATGTGTGTATAACAATCTAAGTTCGATCTAACGATTGAAAGATGTTAGCTTGAATCTAATCAGGTTTTCATCTAACGGTGAATATTGAATGCTTTGTTACCAAGGTAACTTAGATTGAAAACCCTGATTTGAAGACAATATAAAGGAGAACTCTAACAACTGGGAAACCTAATCCCCACACCTCCTGTGTGATACTAGTTGTAAGCTAGAGTCGATTCTCCTTTAACCTTAGGTTTCTATCAAGACCTTGTAGGTTAACGACTTAAAGACTTCATTGGGATTATGAAGCCAGGCCCGACTATCTTCTATATAGTTGCGTGATCTGATCTTGTTGTTTCTATCGTATTGAGTACAATTCTAAAATTATCTCGAGATTAATTTCTTCGATAGGCAAGATAGAAAAGTAGTCACAAACATCTTCGTCTCATCGTTTGTGATTCCACAATATCTTGTTTCGCTAGTCGATTAAGATTATTGTGAGGTGATTGATATTTATAGGCTTTTCTTCGGGAGTATAAGTCCGGTATATCAATTGGTTCATGTTCACCTTGATTTATCAAAAGACGGAACAAAACTCGTAGGTATTTCTGTGGGAGACAGATTTATCTATTCCTATAGACTTTTCTGTGTGATACAAATTTGTTTATTAAAGTCTTCGACTTTGGGTCATAGCAACTCTTAGTTGTGGGTGAGATCAATTAAGGGAATCAAGTGCGTAGTATCCAGCTGGGATCAGAGATGTAAGGAGCACAACTGTACCTAGGATCAGTGTGAGATTGATTGGGGTTCAACTACAGTCCAGACCGAAGTTAGTTTGTAGTAGGATAGTGTATGTAGCGACTTAATATAGTGTGTGTTCAATCTGGACTAGGTCCCAGGGTTTTTATGTATTTGCGATTTCCTCGTTAACAAAATTTCTGGTGTCTGTGTTATTTCTTTTCCGCATTATATTTTGCTATATAATTGAAATATCACAGGTTGTGCGTTGAATCGATCAATTGGAGAATCTAACCTTTGGTTGTTGATTAAAATTGATTGATCCTTGAACATTGGTCTTTGGTACCGTTCAAGTTAATTTCTATTGTATTCAATTAGACTCGCAGATTTCTATTTGCTTGAGTAAGTATTGAATCGAGAAATTGAGATATAACTCTTTGATATACTTTTTATTAAGATTAAGTCCAGATTTGTCTAGTTGATTCTCTTAAAAGTATATTGGAGTTAGTTCATACAGATTTCTAAGCGAAATATTGGGTGAGGTTGTTGTACCCCCACTTTTTCAATTGGTATCAGAGCAGGCAAACACATTAAGACCTCATAAGTCTGTGTTTGAAGCAATCTGATTATTATGGACGAGTCTATCTCTAATAACGTACCTATTCAGAAATTACCAGATGATTCTGAAAGCTTGGATTCACCTGAGAGAACGGTCACATCTAAGACAATATGTAAACATTCTCTTGATATAAAAACTGTTGATTGGGAAACACTCCTAGAAGAACAGTTGGATGAACTTTCTGATGAAGGTGATTCAAATATTGATAGAGATGTTGATGAGGAAGTCTCAGAGTATTTTTAAGTTTTTGGATTCGTTGAAAATGAAGAAGATTATAACTTCTCATGTCACACCTCTTCTGAATCCTCTATGTCGACAAAACAAGAAATTAAAAAGGATTTACAGAGGTCTTTATGGTCAGAATCGCTCTTGCGAATCGGTCCTCATAGATCCCGAGGAAAACCTGAGTAAAAAGTCACTTGAATGTGATCGTGTTTATCAAAAATACTTCTTGTTGGAAGAAAAACTTGCAGAAATTGAAGGAAGAATTAACTCTCAGCAAGCAAGTTTTGATGACAGAGAAAGCGCTTTTCTTGCTCGAGAAAAATGCCTTGAGGATGATTTAGCTGATGCTCTTGATAAAATCAAGATGTTGGAAGATGATTTGAAAAAGTTCAATACTAGTTCGAACAAATTAACCATTATGCTAGGAGCAAGTAAAAATCATCGTGATACACGAGGATTGGGCTATAAAGGAATATATGCTCCAAGTATTAGCAAATAGGTAAAATTTATCAAGGCTAGTGATTCTTCTCAACAAAAGGTTACCACCGATGGCAAAAGTGAAATACCTAAACCGGCAGTTAATGTTCGAAAGAGCAAAGTATATCAACCTCCAATGTCAGCACACACGGATCGAGGTAAGAACATTCTTTATGTTTGCCACTATTGCGGAAATAAAGGTCACCTGGAAAGGAGATGTCGTTTCCGTATAAGGAATGAGAAACTTCATGATGTTCTTGTTTGGGCTCACAAGAAGTTGTGAAACCAAGATCATATGTTAAGACTAATCCCCTTAACACTACAGGTTGTAAATGTCCAACCTTTAGGCAAAGGAATCAGTGTTGTGATAAATCTAGATTTGCCTATAAATATCATACGAATCCTTTTCACAATCGTAATGGTTGTCAAAAGGATAACTTCGTAAAGACGAAGACAAGATCCGATGCTCCCAATTGGAAAAAGACTAACTTGCAAAAGAATAGTCAATCTAATTCTCTTCCGAGAAATCTTGAAGAGAGTAATGGGAAGAATGGTCTGGTTCTTCCTAAATGCACTCGGAAGTGGATACTAAAGGAAGTCAATAATGCTTTGAATGAGAAAAGGAATGATATCCCAGAAAATTCCATGACTATGGAGAAGGCAGTATCCATGATGTTAGAGCTTAATAATTTCTTTGGAAATATGGATTTGGATGTGAAAGGTTCTAAAAGCGATCTCTTTCATGATAATCCAAAGTGAAAGAGAATAAGCCAAAAACTATAGATGGTGAAAATTTCACGATTACGGAAAAAAGCTCGTTTCAGTCACTTGTGGTGAGCAAGACATTGTTCACCTCAATACAACTTGACTGTGTTGTAAGTGCATCCTCACCAAGGAATGCCCTGTTATGTATGCAGTGAGGGAAACACGAGAATTGGGGTGCACAGATTATGTTTAGTAAGGCTGTAGAATTCGATTGGATTCATATAAAAAGGTATGTCTATAAACTTGAGCAAGTTTTTTGCTTTTATTTATTTGCTTAGAGTACTTATAATGATCCACGTACCTTTCTTATCGTTCATTTCTGCCGAACTTTTAAGGTTCTTAAATGTTTAGGTTTGAAAATAGTAGTTCTAGATGGTTGGACTTCATGGTACACATACCAGGTATGCTTACCATTATTTAAAATCAAAATCCAAGGGTTTAAGTACGCATACCCGTTTGCATACTGCTCCAGGTCACGAAAATTCGTTTGCAAACCCATATGCACACTGACATGTTGTTGATGGTGGTTTTTAGCTTAGGGATAAAATCGTAAAACCCTAGTCAGACAGTGACGTCACAGAACTTGAGTAATAATGTCTCCACTAAGCGCACTTATTGAACCCTTTAATATGTCTGCGAAAATTACCAGGGTACCTTTTTTAATACTAATTAGGGTTTCGATAGGCCGAACCCTAATTCCCACACCACATGTGCCAATGGCATGTCGTGTCAGCCACACCTCCGCGCCAAGGCATGCCAACCATGCCAGCCGCACCACTGTGCCAATGGCAAACCATGCCAGCCACATCTCCGCGCCAAGGCATGCCAATCATGCCAGTCGCACCACCGTGCCAATGGAAAACCATGCCAGCCACATCTCCGCGTCAAGGAATGCCAACCATGCCAGCCGCACCACTGTGCCAATGGAAAACCATGCCAGCCACATCTCCGCGCCAAGGCATACCAACCATGCCAGCCGCACCACTGTGCCAATGGCAAACCATGCCAGCCACGTCTACCACGCCAAGGCATGCCAACCATGCTAGCCGCACCATGCGCCAATGGCATGCCAAACCCTTGGCCCAACCATGCCAATCCAACCACACCTAGCCTTGGCCCAAACCATGCTAGCCGCACCATGCGCCAATGGCATGCCAAACCCTTGGCCCCATCATGCCAAGCCAACCGCACCTAGCCTTGGCCCCAACCATGCTAGCCGCACCATGCGCCAATGGCATGCCAAACCCTTAGCCCCGCCATGCCAAGCCAACCGCACCTTTCCTTGGCCCCACCATGCCAATCCGTCCATGCTAAACCCTTGGCCCCACTATGCCAAGCCTACCGCGCCATTTTTTGCCTTGGCCCACCATGTCGGCCTTCCCCATGCGACTACCAAAACGAAGGCGTGCGACGATCAACGGACACCCTTCCCTCCTAGATGCAAATCCTAGCCGTCCAAGGTCACCAAACAACGCATGGTAACCTTTGGCCTAAAACCCTAGTTTTGGCCATGCCAAACCGAGCCAAGGCATGCCATGCCACACGTGCCAATGGCATGCCAACCACCTTGCTGCGCCTACCATGCCGACCTTCCCATGCTGCTACCAAAACGAAGGCGTGCGACAATCAACGCCACCCTTCCATCCTAGATGCAAATCCTAGCCGTCCAAGGTCGCCAAACAACGCATGGTAACCTTTGGCCCAAAACCCTAGTTTTGGCCACGCCAAACCGCGCCAAGGCATGCCATGCCACATGTGCCAATGGAATGCCAACCACCTTGCCGCGCCCCACCATGCCGGCCTTCCCTATTCGCTTACCAAAATGAAGGCGTGCGACGATCAACGGCCACCCTTCCATCCTAGATGCAAATCCTAGCCTTCCAAGGTCGCCAAACAACGCAAGGTAACCTTAGAATTCTTCTTGAGTTTTACTTTCGGGATGTTTTCACCTCCCGAACGAGCTCAAAATCTAAATATTCTCGCGTAAGGGAGATAGGAAATTCTTTTTGTACAAAATGGAGGGGCGGACCATCAAAATCCAAAATCCCTAGCACCACAGTCACGTTCTTGGGACCCGAATGTCATGACAATGATACTTGTGAGTAATACAACTACATTACGGGGTGTTGCAGAAATAATTTAAATGGCCTTCCCAGGATAATAAACTGACTAGAACATAAGAAAGTGTAAAGAAACTGTGAAATTTAGGAGTGTAAATTCTAACACCACATACTTGGCATCATGTCCATGAAGACAGGCGTAGCTGTCCCTTCCATATCTTCCTACTATATAAGTTGCAGGTTGATGCAATTTGTGGGAGAGATTCTTTGAATTGTTAAGCAAGTCATTAGGAGAGAGAGAAAATTAAGAGTGAGTTGCTTAATTTCCTTAGCTCAGTTCACCATTTTCTTTGTAAACCTCACGAAGAAAACAATTAATAAAATAAACACGTTATTGGAAATCTTCGACTGGATTGAAATAAAGCAGAAATTGAAAGTGGTGTGTAGTGTAGGATATCACACTTATACTACATATGCGGCCCCAGAAGCAGAGAGAGGATGAACAAGATTCGAAGATCGAAGAATTACAGAAAATCGTTTAAAATCAGAAATATGAAAGGAAAATCATTAAATCGGAGGCAGGATGAGGTTAAGAAGCAAGGAACATAATGAAGATATGGGCTACTGATTCAATTACGAAAGCAAAGGTTAATGAGATTCCTGAAAATATTAGAGAGGATTACGTAAGCGAAGTTTTGAAGGAAAGAAGATTATAGATGAGGAGAGAGAGCATAGTCTTTGAAGAGATGAAGGCTAGAAGCGAAAATAACGTTCCCTGGCCCGGCGAAGCTACTAAGAAAGTTTGAATCATACATCTCTACTAAGTAGATCACGATAAATGCTGGCGAAAAAGAGAAAGATAAAATAGCGGCCGACGAATGGAAGCAATAGAAATCATGAGCTTTGGTGGATACGAGGAGTTTGGTGAGTATCATGTTTTTACCATACCTACAAGAATTGGGATATAAAGATGAAGGAAATGGGTTCCCCAGGTATTATATCCATGGATTTTGGAAAATCTACTAACGATACCTAAAGGAGGAGATAAAATTACAGGTTTTACTCGGAGAAATTGAAACACAGTGTAACGTGCAAGTGTAGTGGATATGGAATCGTCCGCACCACATATTGGTAGGAGACCTTGGGTACTTATGCAATTAAGGCGGTAGCGTCAGCACTCCATCGGTGCGCTCCAATTTCCTATCTTGCAGGAGTGGAATTGGTGGGGGTCGGAGGAGATTGATGAGGAAGAGATATATCATCAAATCGAGGTAAAGAAGCATTATGAAGGGCAAGTGAAGAAGCGAAAAGATCGCGAGAAAGATGGTAAAAAGCGGCTAAGAAAGAAGAAGAGTTTAGAATTTACATGATAAGAGCAAAAAGAGTAAAAGGAATACCCAGCGAAATCATGGGAAAATGGAGTGAGACCATGAGAAATGAAAGACCAACTCCTATGGGAGAACCCAGAGTCTAGTTATGCTCCTTGAGTAGAACAAACAAGAATGTTACCCGGAACCCGAGAGGAGCCTAAAATCTTAAAAGTGGGACTAAAAATAAACTGTAGATGAAAAACTGCATTAATTTATTTAAATTACAAAGATATTTGCATGGATATGGATGGAAAATACCTTCTCTAGATCCTCAGTGGCTTGCCTTATGTTCGAAAGTGTGAAATGTAAAACATTAAACAAGAATTAGAAAGATCGCGACGGCATATCATCCCTCAAATAGAAGAAGAATTGCGAGAAAATGTTGAATGGAATCATTAGACAGCGAAATATCCAGAATGGATCGCCAACATGGATTTTGGTCAAAAGAAAGAAAAGGCAAAATTTAGTATATGTAGACTTTCTGCAGTCTAAAACAAAGCTTGTCCTAAAAGATAGTTCCCGTTTACCCGGATATTCCACAGTTGGTTGGAAAGCGGCGAGGCGAAAGGATGTCGTCTCTTGATGGATACTCAAGGGTTAAATCAATTATCTAAGAAGATCAAAGGTATCACTTTCTTTGCTCAAGAGGATTGTGCATTATACAAAAATGCAGTTTTGGTTTACGAAATGGGTCTGTGCAAGAATGGTGGAAAAGATTCGCGAGATGGATACCTACAAAACATTCAGAAAATTTCTCTGCTATGACCAATCTATTGTAAAGTAAAAAAAACGAAGACCACATACGAGTTGAAAGAAATTTTTGAACAAATGAGGCAATTTATATCAAAGTAGCCCAGAAAAAATGTGCTAGGTGTCTGGAAAGTGCAGAGGCTACATTGCGTATCGAAAGAATGAATTCAGAATGGGCAGAAAAAGTACAAGCGGGTTCGCGATATCTTGCAACAGAATGACGGTAAAAGATGTTCAAAGTTCGCGGGTTGTTAGCCTCGCTAGGGGAGAGTTCATCTCGCAGTCATCTCTAAATAAATGCAAGCACTTTTCCAATATCCTTAGAAAGGGATCAAGCAGAGAAGTTTAAATGGAATGGGGATGAGTGTGAGAAAAGCCTTTACTGAGGAATAAAGGAACATTTAATGGATATATCAATTTTGCAAGCGAAGGAGAAAAAGAATTGGTGATCTATCTAGCGACCTCGCATGCATTAAGTGCGTGTTACTGAGTGGGCCATGAGTAGAAAAACCCGATTATTACGTCGGCAAAACTCAATCTTCCACGAAAGGAATTACTCAAAATTTGAAAAATTAATCTTGGCATTAGTTTATGCAGCATTTAAGCTTAGTATATACACAGCGCATGTTGTTAGGTGGTGTTTCAAAGTACAGATAGAATCGGTGATGAAGAATTGAGGTGGAAGGGTTGAGATGGAATGCTCAGTGGTCATTGCAAACTCAAATATAAAATACTATCTTCTTGAAAATCAGGTTGTATGGTTTCTTAATTCCAGTATCAGAGGATGAATGTTCTCAGAAAATGATGGATGTTGATAGGTGTAGAATACTTTGTATTACCTAACCCTCCCAGTAGATTCTAAACACCTTATTTCTGCAGTTATGTACTTATGGTTGATTTTGATTCTCCAGTGCAATAGAGTCATAGAGACAAAAGGATAGAAATCACTTTTGGAGCGAAAAATGAAAAAGACTAATTCATAAGCATTTTATTACTGTTACCTTATGCTTTGAAGAAGGAGAGAGGGAAGGAGGCAGGAGGAGAGGGGCGAAACAGTTACGGGTGAGGAAGCGAATCGGCATTGATTCTCGAAACAATGATAAATCTACATTCTTGACCATATCCTGTTACGGGTGTTTTGTATAGTTAGGTCATTACCAATCCCAGTCGAGAAAAAACTCAATCATTATTTTTGAGTGTCACATTTATTGTTTGGCAAGAAGGAAATCGAAAGTAGGTTGCATTGCGGTCAGTTGAGTGATGTGGATGTCAGATTTAGAAGGGGATTTGAAACGAGAAAATGGTGAAGTGATGTTGTTTAGGTGAAGGAAAATTAATGGAGAAGGCAAGAGAAGATCAGTAATCTGACTCGGGTGGCTCTGATTTCATCTCTGGATTACGATACCATGAATCTGACGGGTTCTGATTGATTCGGGATTGAAGTGATGAAGGTAGGGCTTGATGTTGGTCAAATAGAGGTTGGGGTTTGAGAATGAAATCAGTGGAAAATAGGGTGAAGGTGGATCAATGAAAAAATTGATTGAAGTTGGGGTTTTATTGTGGCCTCTTTTGGTGACGGTTGAAGTGATTTAATGGAATCTTTGGTAGATATTTGTTGGGAGTTTGTTCTCAGGTGAGGATTAAGAGAATTTGATGAAAGCTCGGTGGTGGTACAATAAATCGTGGCCCGAGGTGGAATGGTGGTTTGAATCATTAACCATTTGGAAGTGACATTACGGATGTTGTTGTTATTTGGAACATGGTGCTGACTCAGTAACATTGTTGCAGCCAGTGGGTTTGTAAGGCCAGGCAGGGACTTAAGATTTAAACAATGATGACTTTAATGTTGGTGCCTTGCAGAGGCTGAAAAGAAAGATCTGTGATTGGTGGTAGTGCAGTGAGAAGAATAGAATATATGGTGGCCAGCAGTTATTTGCAAGCTGTAGCTAATGGGTGATATTAATTTGCTAGTGCGATCCACAGTATTGAATCTGAGTGTTGGAGGTCTTAAGTGCAGTGGTCAAATACATGAAAATTACGAGAATGTGGAATTGTTTGTTGGAGTCTTCGAGGATGGTACGGGTGTGATTCAGTGTTGTTGGTTGTTGTATTATGAATAGTGATAGTAAACCAATACAAAAATGTGCTTGGTCTTGAGGCAAGAAGAAGGAAGAAATATAGCAGGTGTTATTGCCATTGGCTGAAATGGGTATGCTTTAGATGAAACGGCTCTGCAGAGTCCGTTCATTGACGGGTTCCAAATTGACGGGCGCTGTAGCCTCGGAGTTGATGTGTCATGGCCAGTTGGTGTTAGGCTAGTGAGATGTTGCTCGAGGTGGTGTTGATAGAGCTCGCTCTGAGGATGGGATTGCGGAGTGAGCAAGAAGGCAGCTCGAGGCTAAGCAAGTAAAGGCATCGAAGTCCGGCGCTACATGCCAGGTATGCTCTGAGGTTGATTGGCACTAGCTAGAAGGTGGTGAACTCGGAGATGCATGCTCTGAGAGTGTCACAGGTCATTTATTCATTGAATCGAACTTCAGTAGACGGTGCTATAGATAGAGACGATCGTTATTGAGAGTTTGGCAAGGTTTCGTGCAGTGCAAGTGCGGTGGCAGAGGAAATGGACGACCGAAATGAATCACAGGAATGAATGAATGATTGCAAGGCCATTTTGGTCGGTAGGAGTTGACTGAGATGGCGAGTGGATGTGTGCTCTTTGAGCTTGTGATGTTTGCATAGAAGGTGACGGAGCCTGAGTGGGTTCTCGGGATTATTGTTGCGGAGCCGAGTGATGATGCGGTTATGAACGCCAGAGGTGCAAATGGCATTTGCAGTACGCCAAGTGCAGGGATGTTATGATTTGCAAGTGATTAGCGTGTTGTGATGTGATGTGACGAAGCTAATTGAGGTAGTTTGGAGAACCTAACCTGATGTGGCTAAGTCGTAAAGGAAATTGAGTTCCGGGCTAGTGCACAGGAAGCTGTAGGCGATGGGTCTATAAATGGAGAGTAAGTTGCATAGCCATCATGGTCGCAGTCAAGGCCTGATGGTCGGCAGGAAGCACAATGATTGTGCTACTAGATTTGCCACACAATGGCCTGCCAAGTCAGACTACTCATTCACCGGGTGAATCGACTGACCTACAACTCGACGCTGACGTTCTCACCTGCAGAACCCACTCTGTTTGACTCGGCCCGACCGAGTTGACCCGTTGACCCGACCGATCCGACCAGTTGACCGCGTGACGGGCGGACTTTGCCGGTCACCCGAACCGATTTCCTGGCGACTCTTCCGGCACTGCCACATATTCCCAGTCTTCCTGTGCGACGATTTTTGGGCGTTTTTCACGGGTTTCTCATTCTTATGGGCTTGGTGGATTTTCATCTAATGGACTTTGAAGGCTGGGACCTAATTTTAGAAGTTGGAGAAAGCTATAAAGGACGAAGGTCTTCACAACTTATAATATCTTATTCTTGGGAACTTGGAGAGCCGCTTTTGTTTACGCTTCTAGGGTTTGCTTTTGTTCATCTTCTTTCTATTTCAACTTATATTTTGGTGATGAACTCCATAGCTATGAGTAGCTAAATTCCTCATTATTGGTTAAGGATGTAGTCGATTTCTAAACTTGTGTTTGATTCTATGTATTAGTTTTCTCTGCTTGGTGCTCGTTCAAATTCTCATCGCATTTTCATGATCACATGATCGACGTATTGTGATGAGGTTATGATGTTTGATTAGTTAAGTGGCCGGTTAATTGAACTTGCATCTTAGTCCATAGCTATTTTAGGGTTTTTCATCAAGCGATAACCTTGATATCTAAGTAGCATGATATGCTTACTTGGTCAGTGAAAGTGATACACTCGCAATCATATGCCAGAGTTCGACCATCGTCACAATTAAGAAAAGAAACGCACGCATGACGATTGCATTGATTGTCGGTCGAAACTTAATGCTCCTAGGAATTGAACTTGATTAGCGCAAGGCGTTAGGTTATTCTTTAGGTAGAATTCACATCACGCGCACCTAATGTGTGTGTTGATGAACATGAGAAATTAATAGATTATCTTGCTTTCTTGATTCTCTAGGCTTTTGATAACACAAGAGATTAAATCGTAATTCTAATCATATACGCAAGCACATGTCTAAGATCGAAGATTGAATTCCTTGACCAATATCTTTCTCCATTGATTACTTCCTGCTAATTTACTTTGCTTTTAATTTACTTTTGTTGCCCACATAAGATCCGAAATCCCCCAATTGGTTGCGTAAGAAATTGATTACGACAGTAGCTACAATTGCCTCTACTGTGGAAGCATGAACTCTTTCTTATCATATGCTTTAGGAAAGTGAAATTATTTT